>PVHP010008753.1:0-52123 GCA_004024765.1 Zapus hudsonius
GCGTAGGATGCTGATGGGTGATTGCCATGAGTTCTAGTCTAGCCTGTGCTACAAAATGAGTTATAAGCTGAGCACCGCTATCTCAAAAGGGGGGAGACACTTATTCTTGATTCTTTTATGTATTAGTTTTCTGAACATTAAATTGGTAGGCTGCCATTTAAATTTTTATAATAATATTACTTCTTCATAACTATGATTCTTTTTGCTAGTGAAATTATCCAGGTTGAGCTGGAAGCACAGTATAGTTAGCTGTCGTTGGATGTGACCCTTCTGGTCTCAGGAGTTCCCAGGCTTATTTCAGTCATTCTCTGCCCCACCCCTGGACAGCCACTTTTCTGAGGGCCAGTTCTATGCACAAGGAGCAGCATTTATAAATACTTTGAGTACAAGGGTTGCTCATTGATCCCAGATGCTTATCACTTCTAAGTCTGTTTAAGAAGCCAGGAAAACACATTTTTTTTCAGAAGAAAAAACAGTTATTTCTCACTCATATTTCAAAATAATATTGAAAAGATCTTTGACTTACTTGATTTGGTACTTGTATCTCTCTTTTTGCTGAAAATTTAGGTTCTTATGAATATAATTTCTCTTTTAATTTTACAATATACCTGTGCAATGGTTTTGATGTCAACTTGACCTTTTTAGTAATCTTGGGTGGTTCTCTAAGGATGTTCACAGGAAGTCATTCCTCTCAGAAGGGGTCAGGATGTAAAGAAGCTCAGGAGATCTAGAAATGGGAGGGCAGTGTAGGAAAGAAATTCCAGAGACTCAGGAAGAAAACAAGCCTGGGTTAGGGTTTCAAGACCCTACCCTAAGGCTACATAAAGGAGAAAGAAATTTCTCTCCCCTGCCTGTTTTGCTTGTGTGTGTGTGGTATTGGTGATGGGTTGCTCTCTCTGCTTGTACCTGTGAAAGGAGGCCAGCCTCTTTTACTGTTATGGAACTTCTCCTGGGTCTGTAGCTTCAATAAATCCTGCCCTCCCATAAATTGTGCCTGGTTTGGAGATTCATATCAGCAGCATGTGGCTATGACAACCTGTAACAATTTTGAAATAAGTTTGTAATATTCAATAATATTAAAATTGTGTTCTTTCTTCTCTTTTTATTAAGAGAAAAGAAAGCAGTAGTTGATTGATTTAAAAGCTACGCATGTGTACCAGACTTCATTTGCCATGTCATATGAAATGAGAGTTATAAAAACTTTCAAGATTTCAGTATTTGGTAAACTAGTTTTTAAGCAGACTTTACCAAAATATTTGAAGCTAGAATTTAATGGGCCTGCTAATTTATCCTGTGTGGGTCTCGATTCACTGCTCTCTATCTCTGTCTAATAACACAACAATGTGTGCTTTTCAGGGCCAGGGTCTTGCATTTTACTTATGGACAGGTTACACAACACTCATCGCAGTGCCGTGGTCTGTACGCATGAACATGGCAGGCATCCTTCCGTTTAGAGAAAGTTACTGAAAGGGAAATTTCCTGTCCAGATGTACTGCCAGAGTTGTTTGTGAGAATACAGTGATCACCCATTTCTTCAGATCCCCTCCCATTATAGAACACACTTTTTCCAGACAAAGATCACAAGTGTTAGTGAAGGACTAAGGGCTTAAAAGACTCCTAGAAACTTGGTTCAATCCCTTTATCTCAAATAAGCAACCCAGAGATTCAACAGTTCACCCAGAATCACCCAGACAACCCCCAGGAAAGCCAGAAGGAGGACCAGGAGAGTCTCTCTACCCCGCGCAGCTCCCTCACCTGGCCCTAGCATCCTGTCTGGACTGGCACTGATGAAACAAGTGAGTGAAAACAGTTTTTCTTTGTCAGTAGAAAAATATCTCATTAGGTTAGATTGTTGATAGCCAACTGTTCACACTGAATACTTCTAAGTGACCAAGCCTGTTGCCACAGATACAGTTTTATCCATTTCTAACTTCACTTTGGTTATAATGCAAAATCCTGTATTGTTAGAAACAGTTATAAAGCAGTACACTGTTTAACCCAGGGGAAATACAACGAATTAGAAAATAATTTGACCACCAACTACAAACTTCATATTTGATTGGGTTACACTGTAGATAAAAATTGAGGCAGGTCTATTAGTTTTCAGTTTTGATTACCAATTGCCATTTGACTTTATAGAGTAATGAAGGACTGGCTATTCTCTCTCCTCTCTCATTAAGTCCAAGATGAAACATTTGATCATTGATTAGGGGGCCTTGTAGGCATAATGGCTCCATAGGGATTCCCTGACCATAAAGGTCTCAAAGATCCGCCTAAATCATTAGATTTTGATCAATGCGGTAAGTGTGCTATATAAGCTTGCAATGTTTTGCACCTGAACTTTTAAAATGTTTTACTGCAACCTTAAATACAGAAACTTTAGGCCCATTTTATACCAAGATTTTAAAGCAACAATATGTTCATTAGGTGGTAATACTATTTGAATGATAAAAAGGCCATAGGATATTGAAACATGGACTGGTTTTAAAGTTAGATCCCATCTGTACTGCATCCTGCCCACATGGTCCTTTTCAGTTCCTCCCCCTGTGAAGTCCCAGCATCTTAGGTAACAGACGATGGTGGAATTTAATCAGCTTCTCAACTTGTCTTAACAGCTTCACCTTTTCAAGTTTTAAATCTTAAGTTTCTTAAATTTTAACACACACATATAATACATTTTTCAGTAATATTGGTTGAGTAACAATCATTTTAAAAACTTTAGTTTGAAATTTATCTAGTTCTGTGTTTTTGAAGTAGTGTTTTTTTAAAGTTCTTAAATACCAGCACACCACATAGGTGTATTCTAGTTGTGTTATTCAGGCAAGTAAGGCTTGGTAAATTCAGCATGACATAGCAGCCTTTATCCATATTAATACTAATACATTTATGATCCTTGCTCAGCAGTGAGCTGCAACAAAGAAGGAAAGACTATTGGTTTTTTTTTTCATACAGCAATAAGAATGCAGGGCAAGATTTCAAATAATATAAGCAGGTATAAAATAAATAGTCAAAGTTTTCCTTGCATACTACCAAGAGCCTAGCCCCATTTCTCAGAAGTGAGTGTAGCTAACAACTTTTTATATGACTTTATAGAAATCGCGTGTTCATATACAAACACATATTTGATGCTTTAATTGTAACAAGTAGAATAATACTAAAATAATTTTGCATTTTAAACTTAATATACCTTGGATGTCTTTCCATGTTAACATCTCTAAAGTTAAACATATATGCTTAAAGCTTCCTAGTGCAAATATTTTAGTTGCTTGCTATGTGAATTGCAATGTTAAAGTAAAATATATGAGTTAAGTAGATATGAATTTCAGTTTGTGTAAAAATGTGTATAATGATGGAATGAATTTCTAGAACTATAACTGCCAAGTCAATAAATATGTGTATCTTAAATCTAGCATGTTTCTCAGCTTTCCCTTGAACAGTTTTTAGCCTTAACCCCATGTAGCCACTTGGGCTTCTTTTGTAACCTGAATGTTTATATTTTCCCCATCCCAGTTTTATTTACATTGTTAATTTTCATCTCCTGGATTTATAAAAGTTCTTTGAATATTAAGAGAGTTCTTCCTCATTATGTGCTCTAGAAATGTTTCCTGCTCTGTACTGATTTCTGCAATATAAAAGTTTTAAATTTTGTGGATTTAAATATATGATTTATATATACGTATGTATATATATATACACATATATATTTTTTTTTTGGTTTTTTGAGGTAGGGTCTCGCTCTAGCCCAGGCTGACCTGGAATTCACTATGTAGTCTCAGGCTGGCCTTGAACTCACGGCGATTCTCCTACCTCTGCCTCTCGAGTGCTGGGATTAAAGGCGTGTGCCACCATGCCCGGCAGGATTTATATTTTTTGTCTAACTTTCACGTTCAGTGCCTTGCTTAAGGATTTCATCATGCAAGATTTTTTCTTGCTTTCTTTTAATACTTTATCAGTATTGCTCTTTAAATACAGATATTAAAATTTTTCAAGCATCTAAAGGAAGGAAAAGCCTTACTTTCTTTCCAAAATTGTTCTTTCTTCAAAACCGTTTACTTGTGTAGTCTGTGTTTTCTTCTCTGGGTCTTTGTCGCACACCAACACTCCTGCCCAGCCATTGGACGAGCTCATTTCTTGTCTGTGGGTCATCTCTTGACGAATCTGTCTATGTCAGAACAGAACTATTCAACTGCTGTAATTTAAATTTTTAATATTTGTAGGAAGTAGTCTCCTCATCGTAATATCTATTTTTTTGTCTGTAGTTTTTTTTTTTTTTTTGAGGTAGGGTCTTTCTCTATCTCAGGCTGACCTGGAACTCACTCTGTAGTCCCATGCTGGCCTTGAACTCACAGCGATCCTCCTTCCTCTGCCTCCTGAGTGCTGGTTAAAGGTGCACAGTAGAATGCATGGCTGGAACTCTATTTTTAAAAGAATTTTCATTTTAGCATTTAAATTTTATTTGTGTTTTACTTTATATGGCTTATTTTCCATATGGACCTTTTTGAATAATCTTATGGAGTTTAAAAATGGAAGTAGCTGGATGACAGTGAGGAACCTTATTTTTGTTTAAAAGATCGCTTTTAATTAAACAATCAGTTTAAGGTGATGTAATGTCTCTCTAATATTAACTATTTCTTCCTAACATGGGTTACATTTGTCCAAGTTTTCTTTCTAGAAGTAGAGTTTGAATATTTTCTTTATAAGTCTTACTCATTTTATACTGTCTAGTTAAGATATCTTATACTTTATTATTTTTATAATTTTATTGGTTACTGAAGTCTATGAAATGCCTCTTTCGCATCTCTGTAAAAAGAAAAGGACTATATGCCTTCCTACCTTTGACCTAGTACTATGGTTAATTATATTTAGTTTGGATCTTATTGGAGCATCATTAGTTGAAATATACTCTTATATTAGGACTATGAATGTCCTCCTCTGTCCTGTTTGCTAATGTTTCAGTTAAAAGCAATCTCCAGTTTTCAGAATAAGCAAGATCCATATCTGTTTTATTAACTTCATGCCCAGCATACGATATGTAACCCTTTGCCTGACGCAGAAAAGAATTCTCGATAAATATTCGTGACAATCACCGTGATTCTATGAGTCACTTCACTTGGTTTACCCTTAACCTTTCTGATCTATTCTAGAAAGAGAATCCATGACTAAGAGCAGCATAAAGGCCAGGGAAGTGGTCTTGGGAGGATGCATCCAGGTCCATCGGAAAATTCTTCTTTTCACATGACTTTTTTTCATAACTCATAACCTTGCAGCTCTTTCTCTCATTTTGATTAGACCTTTTTGTGAGGAATCTTTCAGCACAGGCCTCTCTGACATGAGCAAGCCTGATTTTTCAAAACCAGCTGTTTCACATTTTTTCAAGGCATGGCGAAGGGTGTCTCGCCTGAACCAAACCCATGGGGAACTTAAGGAAAGGCTTGCACCCATCTGGGCGCATGCCTGAAGTTAGTTAGCTCAGTGGCCTAAACTTAGTTGGCAAAAGCTAAATTACTGGGCTGAGGTTCCAGGCAGGTGGACAGGAGCCCTTCCAACACGAGTCCTGCTTCGCTGTCACACTCCACTTCTAGCAGTGGTGAATGACATCTGTCTACTGAGTTCTCCATGGGCATCTCCACTGACAACCCCAGACTGCATAGCTGGCTCTGCAGACAAAGTCCCCAAGAGAGACGGCCAGAGGTCACTTGTGTCAGGTCAGGCTTCCAGTGACGGCTACTAGTTTTCACCTGTTCTGCTCGCCTGCAGTTCTGATCTTCTTCATTTCTTCCTTCCAATGGTGTTTCTTTTCCTTTCTTTCTCCATGGCTCCCATACTGTGGTTCCACAACTCTAAACTTTCAAAACTTCTATTTATGTCCTTTTTTCTTTTCTTAATATCCCATAATTCCATGTAGTTGATTTCTTTTCATGTTTGGCAAATTTTATCTACTCTTTGATTTAGCCGCTACCCATGGGTGTATTGGACCCAAATATATAATATTTCAAGTACACTGAGTCACTGTTGAAAATTCTATTTCCTATAAATCTAATGTATTGTTTGATATTCCTGATTTAATAACTAGAGATGTATTTATGGAACTTAGATACAAATACTAGAGTTTGGGGTTTCACATAATCAACTCTACTTTGGCTTGACAATTGATACTGCTGATTAAGTGAATCAATAATGTGACAGCTGTATCACTTACTTTCTCATTGCTGGGACAAAGTACCCATCAGGAGGAGCCTGGGGAAAGAAAGAGTTTGTTCTCAGTTTGCAGTTTCCAGGGGGAGTTTCATGGTGGGGAAGTCAAGACAGGAGCAGGAAGCCAGAATCGCATCTCAGAAGAGTCAGGAAGCAAACTGGACTTGGAGCTGGGCTGTAACCCCTCAAGGCTCCCAGTGACCCGCTTCCTCCCTCCAGGCTCCACCTTCTGCAACCTTCCCAAACAGCACCACCAACTGGGAATTAAGTGATCAAACACAGGAGCCTATGGTGGGGTGGGCATTTTACATTCAAACCACTACAAGAGCCTAGTTCAAGTACTTTGTAACTAAAAATACTCTAAAGTATAGCTATGTTGGTATTTGTTAGGGACAACTTGAACTATGTGTTTCTCTGCAGAGCCAGAGTTCAATGCATTTTTAAGTTGGCTATTCAGATGCTTAAATCTACAAGTGATTCTTGCAAGGAGCATTTTGATAAACTCGTGAACTTACAAGCAAACAGTAACTCAGTCTTTAAAAAATATACTCTTGGGCCAGAATTATCTACTTTATCCATGTGGATCATATTAACTGAAAAACTCCCAGATTTTTGCTTCACCTTGTGGTGCAGACACTTGGCATAGGACCTCTTAGCGTGCTTCCAGCAACATCTGCAGGTGAAGCAGCAACGCAAGCAGCAGATGACCCTCTGCACTGAATCACTCTTGCTTCAAAGATGAAGCCTTGCAGTGCTGAGCCAACTCTCACTTTTTCCACATTACATAATCTTCTTCTGTTCTCCATCACATAAGTGGAACCAGGAGTGTGGTTTAGTTAATGCTTCTTCACGTTGATATTGACAGGCTACAGAATAGTAGGTCCCTTGTTGCCTAGCAATGAAGCAAAGTGCCTCAGCCCACTGACCTCAGTGTGGGTACCACTTGCACTAATTCAATTCATAATTGAATGGATTTGCCTGGTTCCCGACAATTCTCAGACATTTTTAGTGCCTTCAACCCACTGTGATGAGGCTTCTGATTAAATTCAACGATTGTGCTATATTCCCTGGTAGTCTGAAGTTTACTCATGAAGCAGGTGCCATTCACTAGTTCAGATGCTCTTATCTACATTATTGCCACTGGCTCAGGGAATAGGCCACTTGGTTGATAGGTGATCAGAAACCGTTAGCTCATGGTCTTAATAGAGGCATTAAATTTCTCTTACCATAGATTTTCTTTCTTTCTTTCTTTCTTTCTTTCTTTCTTTCTTCCTCTCTTTCACTATCAATTCTCATCAAATTTGAGTTTTAACAATAAGAATAGTTAACTTGTTCATACTTGTTAGACACTTAACATATTATGCTTTCTAATAATGACAATATTATGAGGAAGATACTAATAGTAGTCCTTTTTTGTATATAGAAGAGTTGAAGTTTAGGGAAATTGTATTGTTGTGACAAGACTGCAGACCTAGTTAAATAATAGAGCTATGGACCAAACCCAGTTCTGTCTCAGTTTAAGATTAAGATCCAATGACAAAAATTATATACTCACTCTCCAGAGCAGATCCTACACCCAAACAAAAATTATTTGCATCACCAGTTTTCAAAGTGCTCAATGAGCAATGGCAACTACTCACTTCCAAAGCTGGAGTAACATCATCAGCACATCACAAGTGTTGAAGGACGTCATCAGTGCATCACAAGTGTTAGAGGACGTCATCAGCGCATCACAAGTGTTAGAGGACGTCATCAGTACACCACAATGTTGGAGGATGTCATCAGTACATCACAAGCATTAGAGGATGTCATCAGCACCTCACAAGTGTTGAGTTATACACCAGCCAGTTCCTCTGAATAGGAAGACGCTCATAGTACACTGTTCCACCTGTGGCTCTTTCCACCCCCTTTTTCCCCAATGTTCTCTGAGCCTTGGATGGCATGTTAGAAGTCTCCTTTAGTGTTGACCTTTCAGCAGTCTCTGATTTCCTGCCTCAGCGTTGACCACCACCTCCTTGGAAAACCTTCTCTGGCTAGCAGCACTCATATTTAACCCACCACTCCCTCTATGTGTTTTCTGGGCCTCTGTGGATGTGATTGAGATGTCTCTTCCAATGCTTGGCACTGAGCTTTCTCTTCTTTACATTTGATGGATCTTGGATCTCCCTGGAATTTGCTGCCTTCTGTAAAAGCAGGTTCTCTAAAGAGTGAGAGCAGCATTGATCCAAGTGGATAAACCTACATTTAGAAGGCTTTTTAGTAGAAATGAGCTCTCTAACTAGCTAAGTAACCATGGACACTTTCCTCAAGAGTCTATGACCATCCAATCCATAGGCTTCTGACTTGATTCTCAGTACCAGGCATGAATTCCTTCCTGCCGAGTGAACCTCATATCCAATCAGAGAGCAGTTCATTACTCCCAAAACTTTTGTGCCACTATTGCATCAGTGTGTACATCTTGCCTGACTGGTTGATTTTGTAATTTGCAGAATCCACTGCTTGTTGACACTGCTGATGAATTTCATTCTCCAGCAGCTCATATAGTGCTTTCCAGTTCTATGACAGCTAGCCAACAGGGAGCCGGCTTCCATCTCAGCTCCAGCTTGATTTCTCAATATTTTAACCAATAGGATCTTGCCATCTAGTTATGGTAGGTAAGCAATTTAACTAGTATATCATT
The DNA here is from genome assembly GCA_004024765.1 of Zapus hudsonius. Taxonomy (NCBI): domain Eukaryota; kingdom Metazoa; phylum Chordata; class Mammalia; order Rodentia; family Dipodidae; genus Zapus; species Zapus hudsonius. The sequence goes on from PVHP010008753.1 coordinate 8,876, forward strand.
TGCCTCAAGAATTAACCAAAAGCAGCTAGTGGGAATTCACTGTATTGGTCATTTTACCTGGTGTTTGCTGTGTACTTGCCAATGCAGGCAAGCCTCCAGCATGTGTAGTTGATTGTCTGCACTTAAACTGAATTAACTGAGACTGTTAATAACTTGGAGAAAACTGAAGCTCAGAGAACCATACCATACTGTCAATAAGCAATGAAATCAAGAATCAAGTCCAGGGTTATCAAACTCCCAAGATCAGGGCAGGAAATAAAGCATCTGGCTTAACACTTTGAAATTGTTCCAGAGAAAAAAATCTCACCACTCCAGTTACCTGGGCAGCTGCAAGGTGTTTCCAGTATCTGCGACAGTTATGATAATGACTGGAAGAACTGGCACTTGCTCAATGCTTTTCTGTCTGCTCAGCTGCTAAGCCCTTTGTGCGTTTCCTCTCCCTTGACCTTGAGTTCTAGTGCTGCTCCCATTTCGTATCTGAGAAAAACTAAAGTTGTGCATACAGGGTAGTAAACGATGGAATTGTCATTCGCTTCCTGGTCAGTTCAGCCAAACCCCAGCTCTCAACCTTGGCATTCTCTGCCACAGAGGGAGAGAAGATCCATGGGGCCAGTCTCCCTGAGAAAGTGGGAGAATATTTTAGCTTTTTTGCCATTAAAAAGTCACCGTTCTCTTGATGTCCGTAGGTGGATATTGGAAGAGGGTGTATGTCTCTGGGTAGGCAGAGGAGCCCACTTGTGTTTGCATTAACTGAGGAAAGGGTGAGTTCACATTGGTTTACCAAGTCTTTCACAGATTTGTAAAGATGAGCTAGACTGACAGCCAATGGTAGATTGGCAGTAGACATTACAGTCCACCCAACCCATCTACAAAATCCAAGCTGGCAAGCCCTCCCCTGAAGAGCTTGAGAAGCGCCAGATATAATATCAAACTTTGCAGCACTAACCGAGCACATGTACAGCTCCCCCCAAAAAAATCACAGCCTGAAATGGCAGAAGAATTATTCTAGGAACACTGGTTTTGTGAGAGGGAGATGATTTGTGATGGACTTGCTAAAGGACACTTAAAGTTCTCAGAGCTACATGACCAAGATTTACATTCCAGAGTTGCCATCTAACTGCAGGTAAGAGAGCTGAGCACAGAGACATCATATCCCAGGGACCAGAGGATGCCCTGGGTTTACTTTGGTTGGCTTGGGGTGGGGTGACCAGATAGCTAAGCCTATTAGCATTGCTTGAAACAAAACCAAAAAATAGTTTCTGGGTGAAACGGAAGGAACTCCCTTATTAAGTAGACATGGTTCACTGCTAGCCCTTGGTAACATCTGTTTTGTTGCTCAAGGATTGCTGGGCTTATTTCTGGATCCTCCTCATTGGTTCAAGGCCAGTGGTTTCAGATGTGCTCCTTGGTCCATAAGGGTTCCAGACGGACACTCAAAGGGCTGCACTGTGGCCAAGGGGACACAGGTGAGGTTCCAATGTGGTTTCTCTTCTCTGTCTCTTATGCACTGGGGTGAGTGAGCACCTGCTCAAGCTGCAGTCTTTCTAGTTCTGGAACACATAGCTGGACTCTTGCTGTGCTCATCTCCAAGCTCTGATGACTCTATTTATTCTGAGAATGGTGCCTTTCAGGTAGCATACATTTGATAAAATACGAGCTAATATTTATGAGCCTATAAAAGGCCATTCATCACTCAACTTTCCCACAAGAAGCATGCAGGGCATGAAAGCAGAAGCTGAGGAGGGCTCTTGCTCATCCTGTCTTGCTCAGTTGAAGCTCTCTGGGGAAATGAAGTCAGGAATCTTGACACAAGAAGAGGGGTCAGACAGAGGAATGTTTCTGAAGAGGCAAGAGAAAGGAGACATGGCTGGGAGCCTGGGTGTGGGAGTCAGCTGGCTATGGAAGAGCTAGAATTCCACGCTACCTGGAGATTCCACCCTGAGGAAGTGGTGGACTCAGAAAGTGAAGGCTGCCTTGTACACCTGAGGTGTAAGAAACTTGAGCAAAGTCTCCTTGCCATGGTGGAGCCCAAAGTGGAGAGTATACAAGATAGTAACAGAACCTGGTGCCCACCATGCATTAGAACTGGGCAGAGTTTCAGTTTTCTGTGCTTCCCAAAGGAGAAAAGGACTGAGATCCCTTCTGCCGTGCAGACCTGCAGGGAAGGCACTGAGAAGGTGGCTTCAATCAAGTATTGCACCAGAAAAATAGGCTCAATCCACACTGCGGTCCCACAGCCCTTTGTAAAGTAAGCATCTTCTGGGATCACAGACAGAGCCCTGTGGGACTACAAGTGCCAGAGCAACAAATGTTCCTTGGGGGGAAAAATGAAGGAGAGAAATCAGTTCCGTAACCTCAGGAAATTCACCCAACCTCATCCATTTGGAATTTTCTGAAGCCAAACCCACCCATCAATGTCAAAACCAGAATGAGAGGAAACTTTAGAAGAAACACCCTTCTATCCTCTCACATCCCAGGTGAAAAATATCCAATTTTATTTTATTTCCTTGTGAAGAAAAACCCAGTTACAGCAGATTATGTCGCTTACTTTCAAGTCCCTCACTTCTGAGTGTCTTTACAGCTCCTAAATTGCCCCATCAAACTGATTTACAGCCCCCTGATTTCTGTCTAATCCCCTAAAATCCAGTCCCTGACTGCCAGCAGACTATAAGGAGTCTCCCTTTCCAAGGGAATTCTTTCGGATTTATCTTGGCCAGGGCAGGAGAAGTGAGGACAAGAGAGACCCAGAAGGAACACAAGTGGCCATGGGAATCATGAGCCTAATTAATTCAGTCTCATCACAGCCCTTTAGGTCAATGTCGATGCCAGCAAGCAGCCTGGCGGGGCCCAGTGAAGTGCCATTTTGAAGGAGATGTGACTCTGCTGACCGAGCATCCATTAGCCTCTGAGTGGTGAAAATGAACCTGCTAACCATTCCGCTGCTGATCACCAGGTGGGAGAAGCAGCATGGCCCGTGACTCAACGGAGCAGAGCAGACAATTACGGAATGCAGAGATTTGTAAGCTGAACACACATGCCGTGTCCCCAAGTCAAGAGCAAGACAAAGGCTCAGGAAATCCCTCCACCTGCAAGCCTACAGGGGACACTGTCCCGGGCTCTGCTTTCCTAGTCCGAGTATGTAAATCTATGGAGCCTGCGTTGTTTTCTAGGTTTTCTGGGACTGGAGTGGGTATGTGAGGAGGAATCCATGTTCCCTTGGAGAGGATTTCAAGGAGGAGCAAGAGGAGACAGGGAAAGGATTGGGGATCTTCCACTAGATGCCCCCAAAGCCCCCCACCACTGCCCTAGGCTCTGAGGATAGGGGATAAACGTCAGCCCCCTGCACCTACCTGCAGAACAGTGCTGGGACTGTGCCCAATCCACGGGAGTTGGCTGACCAGTGGGGGAAAGAGGGGTACTCTGGGAAATGACAGCTGTCCTCCTACGGACACCGACTTTTTTAAAGGAAAATATAGACTAGAAAATCTCTAAATAATAAAAGGTTGCTGAAGAGACAAATAAATCTCTAACATGAAGCCTAAAACTGCGAGAGAAAAAAATGCAGCTAGTTGGTACCGAGTCTCTCCTGGTCAGAGTGGAACCGAGAAGGGATTGGGAACTCATCCAGGAACCTTGGAGAAATCTTGAGTGTACACCTCGTGGGCCCCAGGCATGTGCCTCAGTCTGGAAGAGACAAAATGAAAGCAGGGGAAAGGTCTACCTGCAACACCTGGCCAGCAGCCTGGAAGACATGTCAGACTGAGAGCTAGCAGAACTCTGGCTTCTTCCAAAAGTTGGGGATATTCAGATATAAAGTGCTGAAGTAAAATCCATTCCTGAGCCCACTGACAAAGTTCAGAAAGGGGTTTATGCCCCGTGTTTGCAAAAAGTGTAGTGATTCCCAAGGGCATTTCACCACCCTGTCTCCCCTTCTACTAGAACCTGTAACTTGGGGTGCTGCTGGTACACTGAGATTCAGTGTCTTATGCTATAAGCCACATAATCATCACATAGAGGAGGTTGGAAGTGGGCATCGTCGTCTGGTAAGAGGGGCCGTGAATAGAAGGGGAGAAAGACTCTAACCCCATAAAAAAATAGATCAGACCTGAAACTCCTGGTCCCAGTCATTGGCTCCTTCCCTCACTGAGCTATTGACCAAAGAGGCCCGTGAGGTCCCAAAAACAAGACAGGATTCTGTCAAAGCTCTTGAATACCCACCCTAGGCCCAGTAAGATCCCAGTGCTGAAGAAATCACAGATGGTAGCTAGTGCAGTGCTGGAAGGCACTGAAATAAACTGCCAGGGGAAATTGGTCAATGTTTGTTGGAGAAGACAGAGACCACTGATATAAAATGCAATCTGTTCGCATGAGTAGACTTCCTTCTGAGAGAGAGCAGTGAACCAAGAAGTGATCACTTGTGCAATGGAGGAGCCAAAGCCTGGGGGAGGCAATCAACAGCTTTTAATTTGGCTAAGTAATCCACACAGTGACAAGGAGCCCTTAACTGGAATTGGGACTCAGGGCAAAATCCTTTGGAAACCAAAATCTTGGGCCCCAAAGAGAAATTCACTTTACAAGTGATTTACAAAGAGGCTAATTGCAATAGAATCTTGCCAGTTCAGAAATGTGTATCTCAGTTAACCTATACTGATCTCACTCTCCAATGGAGATTCTGTTTGTATTTTCCACAAGGCAGCAAGAGAGCTGTGGCCTTTCCAACCTTACTAACAAGCCACAGGCCAATGGCTGACATCCCGGCAAGAGATGAGCCACCCCAGACCTACCACGGAGGGTCCACATGGAACCCCACAGAGAGTGGAGGGATAAGCAAGAGACCTATAACCACAGCCAATCAGTCAACCCAGGATGAGCCAGTGAGACAGACACCAACGATTTCAACACAACCTAAAGCAGTACAGACACCCCCTAAGACCTCAACAATAAAGCAGCCTTAATACTCACCCACCATAACTCAGGGAACTGAGCGGAAGAGGGGGCGGAAAGATTGTAAGAGCCATGGTGGGGGAGAATTCCCAGAGACATGGCCCCCCTCAGTAACAACATACAAAAGGGGGTGGAACCGGGTTGACTTCTACCTACCCCATGGACTGATCCAGTTTGCCTACAGAGGAGGATACCCAGCTGATTGGGGACAGGGAGGAGGGAAATTGAGGAACTGGGGACATGAACACATTATTTGCTCATACAGTGTATGTAAATATGGATAATAAAGATTTGAAAAAGGAGGTTGGGATATTTGACAATCGGTCCTGTCCAATCTAGCTGTAGAGCTGTGGGACACTAAAACAAACCCCAGGAGTGACAAGAAGTTTATGATTTGACTGGAGTTCCATGCAACCTATCATCCTGAACGAGCAGCAATATTAATTATCAGAAATGCAAATCAGGCTGGATGTGAGGATGCATACCTCTATGCCAGCACTGGGGAGGCTGAGACAGGAAAATTGCAAGTTTGAGGCCAGCCTGAGCTACCTTATCTCAAAAAAAAAAAAAAACCAACCCTGCAAATTACCGGGTCCCACCCTATAGCACCCTATACTCTTTGAATTAGAAACTCGGGGGCAAGTAGCTCTGGTTGAAGGTAGCTCTTGTTGAGTTGCTTCGTTCCTTTAAGCACAATGCCCTTCCTTTTAGAAACTGCCTTCTGAGAACAGAGAGGATATGTTTGTTGATTTGTCTTTTGACTTCAATGGCTCTTTACCAGAAGCAAAATCACATAGCTGGAGGACCAGATCCACCTCGAAATGACTTTTGTCAGGTTTTCAAACTCAAAACTGAATCTCAGGGATGAAGGGTTCTCTGTTGGCTGTGTTCAAAAGAATGTGCCCCGGGTGATTGTCTGCAGACGTGTGTGCTGGCTTGGGGCTCCTGTTATGCCTGTCTCTTCTTGGTATTGGTTAAATATAGAAGTGCTCTGGAACAGTCTGAGAATGCAGCCCTTGGAGGTAGGGAGGAGCCCAAGTACCAAGTAACAAAGGAGAAGGTGATGTATTTGAGCAGACACCAGGTCCTGGATCAGAGGCAGGTGATCTGCATGAAGAAAAGAGATGCATAAGGAAGGGTCCAGAATGGCTCTCCTGCCACGATTTGATTCCAAGAGTAGTTTTGAGAGAGCTGCGCCACAGATCAACTGCCAGGTCCTGACTGAGGTCTAACAATGCAGGGAGACATCACAACCATCACGTAGAGTTGACGAAGTATTGTGGGGGGCAAGATGCCACACACGCTAACACCAAAACCCCACTCAACTCATTGGCAGAGCACTTCCCAGGCAGATGCAGAGTTTGCACCCCTGAGCTTCGTGAGGGAGCCTGAGGCTGTGATTTCCTGCGCAGTGACTGGAGTGGTCGCAGACTAGAACTTCCCTATATGGCTGTCCTCTCCCATTTCAGAGACAAGACAACGAAGGGAAGGGAGAGATTTCTGCTCTGAATAATGGGCCTTGACCTATTTCCTTAAGACCAATATTTGTACCATCATCCAACTTTCAGCTAGATTTCTGAAGGAGCAAGGCATTATCTAAATTCTATGTCTTATGGGCAGATTTCTCACTGGGTTATATACTGAGGATTTCTAAAATCAAATACACAGAGAAATAGACCTTTTTTAAAGGTCCAAGTTAAAAGTCATTGTTCCAATACTTTTTTTGTATTTTACTTAAGAGCCTTAGTAAGGACTAGTAGAGGAAGCAAAATCAAGTTGGCTTGCTATATGAATGACTCGCTATTTTTACTGAGCTGGAAATGCATTGTGCTTCATTAAGACCAAGCTGGCTGACAATGGATTAAACACGTAAAGATGTGTCTGTCTCACATGTGAAGTTTATCGAGCTCTCTGAGGTCGGAAAGACATCCTCAAGGATCTACGTGTTCTCTCTTTGGTCTTACCTCCTTGGATTGTGCCTTTTGCCTTCTTGATGGCAAGAGACACGTCTCCAACACTGTGCCTGTCATTCAGGCAGAAGAAGAGAAAGTGGAGGCAAGTTCTAGCCAATTTCTGCTCGTGTGTCATTGGCAGGAAAGATAGAAACTCAAGGTTTTAGTTTTTAAGCCTCTAGAAGAGAGAGGGAGATGTCAATTAATCTAGACTGATTACAGACATCACAGTAAGAAGACTTCTGCTTTAATACATCCTAATGCATTTCAGCAAACACCTCCTGTCAAAGGTTCACATGACATAATGTGGTATAGACTAAAATAACACCAAATGTGTAAGCAGAGCTCTTTTGTTTGTTTCTTTATCTTTATTGCCCCAAATTAGATACACTGATTGAGTAAATATTGTGCTTATATTCCCATTTCCCTCCCCCCAGTTCCCAATCCCCTGGGTATCCTCCTCGGTGGGCACACTGGATCAATCCATGTGGCAAGGGTTATGGATAGCACAGGAGGCAACAAAGTTACCCCCCTCCCCTTTATGAACTGTAGCTGAGGGGGGTAATGTCTCTGAGTCTTCTCTCCCACCATGGCTCTTACAATCTTTCTGCCCCCTCTTCTGCTCAGTACCCTGAGTCATAGAGGGTGAATTTTAAGTCTGTTTCATTGTTGTTGTTACCTTAAGAGTCTCTGTGCTTCTATTTTAAGCTGTGTTGGAAGTTGTTGGAGTCTGTCTCACTGACTTAACCTGGGATGACTGATTGGCTGTGGTTATAGGTCTCTTTCTTGCCCCACCACTGTCTCACGTGTTTCACTTGGGACCTACACAATAGGCCTTGGTGGGTCATCTCTTGCTGGATATCAGCCTTCGGCCTGAGATTCTTCCGTGGAGTTGGAATGATCACAGCTCTCTCACTACTTTCTGAAAAATACAAACAGAAGCTCCATCAGAGAGTGAGAACAGTATAGGTTAAATGAGACACACATTTCTAATTTGGCAAAATTCTATTGAGATTAGCCTCCCTGTAGTTCTCTGGTAATGGGGATTTCTTTTTTGGAGCCCCAGTTTTTGGTCAAAGCTTTTGTTTTGCTGGAGGGGTGGCAGCAGGATTTACAAACTAGGCCAATGTTTTTTTGGGCAGCAAACCACCTTCATCACTCCCTTTGTTGGCCTGTCAAGGTTTGATCCAGGTATCCCCCACAAACAAATGAATGTGTTCTGATTGATTGACCCTCAGCTGATAGCAGTTTGAGTTCTACAACCTTGCTGGAGCTGTGTTGTCAGGGGCGGGCTTATGTGGCTATAAACCAGCTTCCCCTTGCCAATGTTTGGCACACCTTCCTGCCACTGTTTGCAGTGCTGTGGTGGAGGTGATGTCCACCCCTCTGCTCATGCCATCATTTTCCCTGCCAGGATGGTGTCTCCCCTCGAGTCTGTAAGCCAAATAAACCCATTCCTCCACAAGCTGCTTTTGTTTGGGTTCTTTCTGTGTAGCAACAGAGAAAGTTGACTACAACAATTAGTGACATTGAAATTTTTTTTAAATGAGAGCTGGCCATCTGTATTTCCTCCTCTAAGAATTCCCTGTTGAGTTCAGTGTCCCATTTTGTGAGAGGGCTGATTGATTTTTTATTATTTAATTTTTTTTAGTTCTTTGTAGATTTTAGGTATTAGACCTCTGTCCATGGAGTAGCTGGCAAAGATTATCTCCCATTCTGATGGCTGTCTCTTGGCTTTGAGTCTGGTGTGTTTGTCTGTACAGAAACTTTTTAGCTTGATGAGATTCCATTGGTGGTTTGCTCTTTTGTGACCTTTCTATATACTATTATGGTGTATGCTGAGGAACAGGTATTTACCTAAACTGATTGGTGAAAAATGTCCTAATATTAGTACTGAACTTGTACAACAGGAAAAAAGCATAAGAAAAGCCCCTGTTCGATGTGACAAAGCAAGCTCACTGAGTCACTCAAGGATGGCCAAGGAGATGAGCTATATTAAAGCCTAATGGAAGCATGGCTGGACCTTGGGACAGTGGACCAACAATTGTAATCCACTGCCTGGAAGAAAATGGCCAAAGAATTTTAAGCTAAGAGGAGATTGAAAATAATAATACATAGAATGTGGATAGATAGATTATAGATATAGATATATAGATATAGATGTAGATGATAGATAGAGATTCCCCCCTCCGGAGGTATTCCCTGCCCATACATGCTTGGAGTGGCTTCCTGGAGAGATCATCTTAGCATGACCTCACATATTTCTAGTTCAGGTAGCATTTCTCTCTCCACAAGCTCATCCCCACTCTAAGTGACAACTGGCTTTATAGGGCACAGTTACAGCCCGACAAGTAATCCGATGTTCTAGAATGTGGGCCATGAGAGGAGGGATAACGGTAGGTGAGACTGCAAAGTCAGGTTGGCTCAGTCAGGATGAAGTCCAACCTTAGCCTAAGGGTTGGAGGTAGCTGTCAAAGTTCACCAAAGGGAATAGTATAATTACACTCGGTCCTTACAGGGTTAACTTTTTGGCAATGCAAAGAATGGGCACAAAGAAAAGTATAGCAAATAAACTGAAGTTAGGAAGTCCAAGGAGGGAGAGAGAAGATAAGACCCTGAACTGAAACACTGATCATGGGAAGGGAGAGATGGACTGAGATTCAACAGTATGCCAAAGACAGGCTCAGCTGGTCAGAGTTATCCGTAAGGTGTGTGATGGAGGGAGAAGAGCAAGTGAGAATGATCTGGGTCCAGGGTGGCAGTTTGGATCAGGGGTAGAGATGAGGAGGTGGAAGGAGAGAGAAGAGGAGGAAGTGGGAGAAAGACAAAGGAAGAGGAATGAAGAGAGAAAAGACAGAGAGAAAGAAGAGAGGAAAAGTAGAGGGAGGAGAGAGAAGAGTGACAGAGAGAAGAGAGAAACTAAAGAGAGAAGAGCCCTCAAGTCTCCTTGCTTCAAATCAGAGACATTTGCTCAACCACGTTCATAGCTGCTCAATTCACAATAGCTGAGAATTGGAATCAACCCAGATGCCAATCACTGGATGGATGGATATCAAAGTTGTGATACGTATACACCATGGAATTCTACTCAGCAGTAAGGAAAAATAGCATGATGAAATTTGCAGGAAAGTAGATGAACTTGGAACAGATCAGACTCAGCAAACTCGAACAAGAACAGAGAGACAAATGCCATATGTTCTCCCACTTCTCTGGTTCCTAATCAGGTTAAGCTTGAATAGTAAGCAAATCCTAAACCTGGCAATGGGGATGGAAGGGGTTGGGTAGGGAGGGCAGAGAAGGGGGAGATATACACAAAACTAAATCCATAACAAATCAGTACCATAGAATCCTTATCTTTGGACAGTAAGCTCTGGAGGAAGCTGGGGGCATCATATGGTAAGAAGGGACCTGAAGACGCTGGGATGAAGCCTAATTCTAATACAAGTGGCTCTGGCCTGCAACTCCCTGTCCCAGTAAATGGTTACTTCTCACATTGAGCTGTTGATCTGAGAGACCTACAAGATCCCTATAAAACAATACTGGCTTCTGTCAAAGCTCTTGGTTACCTGCCCCAGGCAAAAGACTAGGCCCTATTGCTGAAGATACCACAGTTTGCTGTCAACAACACCAAGAAACCCACTGGATCCAGAAAATAAACCAGCTCAGCGATGGTAGCCTGTGTAGTGCTCAAAGGTGCTACATGAGCTGTCAGGGGAAATTGGCCTATGATATTCGGAGAAAGCAGGGGCACTGCTATACAATAGCCACCAAAGGTCTGAGAATGGAGAGGGCACTGCTATACGACAGAGAGCTCAAGACAAGAAGTGCTCATCTGTGCAATAGTGGTGCTTAACCTAGGTGGGTAACCAACAGCTCTTTGATTGTCTAAGAGATCCATCATTGGTAAGGAACCCCTAGCTGGAACTGGGATCCAAGGCAAATCCTTATGGAGACCAAGAATCCAGACTCCAAGGGAAAGTCCCCACTAATCATGGGCTACAGAGAAGCTACACCCATTAGAATCTTACCAAGTTAACAATTTAACCTATACTGACCTCAAACTCAAATAGTTGGAGATTCTATTTGTATTTTTCAGAAGGCATTGAGAACCGTGAACAACCCAACTCCACCAACAAGACCTGAGATGATGGCTGACTCCCAGGCAGGAGATGAACCACCCCTAACACATCCTCTAAGGCCTAAATGAAACCATAAGGTGGTGAGATGAGCAAGAGTGCTGCTTCCACAGCAAGCCTGACCATCTACTTAACGGTAATGGAGAGAGACAAGGAGAATACGCAAAATAGTCCAAAATAGAAACCCAGAGACTTTGAAGAGCTCAACAGTAAAGACAACTTAAAACTCGCCCATCATGGCTCAAATATTTTGAGATGCAAGGTTGGGGGACTATCCAGAGGCATTGCCTCCCTCAAAAAAACACTGGCTACTGCTTGCAAAATTCATAGCCCTGCATCCCATGGAGTGATCCAGCAATGCCACTGAGGAGGGACCTCAGTGGATTGGGGACAGGGAGGAGGGAAATGGGGCACCATCACAAGACTAGCTCGTACAGAGTTTCTTCTTATAAGTCAGAAGAGGAAAAAAGGAAAGAGGGAGAAAGAAAGAGAGAGAAAAAGTGTGTGTGTGTGTGTGTGTGTGTGTGTGTGTGTGTGTGTGTGTGTGTGTGTGTTTGCACTTACTTCCATCGTCAGAGTCTGAAGCTTTGGAAATTAAATCAAAGTGTTCTGTCCTGGCAACAGAATACATGGCAGTGCCTCAGAGAGCGAACATGGGGGAGGGAGGAGTGTGCGAGAGGAAGCTTTGCCAACAAAGAGGACCCTGGCTTGGCACTGGAGGAGACCCGGCTCGGGCTTTGATTCACTGTTTCTGTGACCTTCAGCCAGTTTCCCTGGCCTTCCAGTAGCTATAAAGCAGAGGAAAACATCCTCCGCCCTGTGAATAACTCCCCAAAGCCGCTCGCCTCATAGCATTGACCCTGCCCAGGACACATTCATCAGAGCCATCTCTTTCTCTGAGCATCTTTACGAGTCCTCCCTTCCCTGTGTGCTCAGCCTTCCAGGCTGGAAACCATCCACTATAACTCGTGCTCCCAGGGCTTCCCCAGAGCAGTGCTGCCTGGGAAATGTGGGGTTGTTTCTCTGGGACCCACCATCCAATTCTCAGTCTGCAGGAATTTTTCGAAGCAGCCCAGTGTTTATTTTCATGTCTGCATTACAGACCTGTGGAAATGCCCTAGATAACCACAGCAGCAATAACTGTTTATTATCAGTGCTCCCGCTGATGGAAAGACAACTGTAGACACATGTAAATTACAAGTCAGACAAGCAACCAGAAATTGAAGGAGAAAAGATTCAATCCATCCAATGTCTTCTCATTCCCATGGAGGACTAGATTTTCAAATTCTTTCATTTTTATTACTAATAATCTGATGTCCATCTTCAGTAAATGAGATTTTCTTTCTTTTCTTCATGTATTCAACTTAAAAATATGAGACATCGGGGCCATGCATGAGGGATGCATATGCCAAGAGACCCTTCTCCAGTCAAATTAGTTTAATCTTAGTTCTTAAGTCTAAAAAGCTTTTTTTTGTGTGTGTTTGGTTTTTCGAGGTAGGGTCTCACTCTAGCCCAGGCTGACCTGGAATTCTCTATGTAGTCTCAGGGTGGCCTTGAACTCATGGTGATCCTCCTACCTCTGCCTCCCAAGTGCTGGGATTAAAGGTGTGCGCCACCACGCCCGGCCTTAAAAAGCTTTCTGTTGTTGTTTTTGTTTGAGATATTCCCTCACTCTGTAGACCGGTCTAACCTAGTATTTACTCTGTAGCCCAGGCTGGCCTTATACTCATAACAATCCTCCTGTCTCAACCTCCCAAGTGCGCCGTTAAAAAGCATGAGCCACCATACCAGCCTTTGGGTCGTTCTTGTCTGTGTTTGTTTCCAGAGAAGGTCTCATTTAGTAGCCCAGGATGACCTGTAACTCACTGTTTATCCCAGACTAGCCTCACCTCACAGCAGTTTTGCCTCGGACTTCCAAGTGCTGGGGTTGCAGGCGTGAGCCACAATGCCCTGCTTTAAAAACTAGTGGATGAGTTGAAACGATTTATTATCTTTCAGCCTGTGGTGAGGTTGCTCTTTACTCATCTAGGATCATTGTGTGTCTATGTGCATGGATGCAGGTGTGTGCGTGTCACACCACCTGTGTGGAGGCCAGAGTGCCACCCGAGTGCTGGTCCTCGCTCTACCATGTTCTTCAGAGCACCCTCCTGTCCCCTCCTCCCATCTTGCCATTGAGGGCTGGGAGAACAGATACTCACTACTGTCCCTGGCTTTAGGTGGGTTCTGGGATTCTGAACTCAGAAGCACTTTACCTACTGAACCGTCTCTCCACCCCGTTCACTCTTTTAAAAAAAATTATTATGTGTGTTATTCTTTTTCCTGTATTTATTGATAGTAATTAGATACACTACATGAGCAAGTCTTGTGATGGTACCCCCATTTCCCTTCTCCCTGTCCCCCACCCAATGGGGGACCTCCTCAGTGGGCTTGCTGGACCAGTCCATGGGGTACTGAGGAGTGAAAAACCCTAGCTGAAGGCAGAACGATATCAAGTTGTACACTTTAATGATCATATTTTCTGGTCCCCTATTATCTCATATCTCCATTTGTGTCCTCAAGCCAAAGCGTTCTGATGAGAGTCAATATAGAAACGTCTAAGCCACCAGGTGACATTTTTCAAGAGGAGTCGCTCACTCCCTGCAGCTGCTAAGGAGTAGTCTCCATAAATAAGACTTAACCAACCGGAGACTTGTTTGGAATCAGAGGAGAGAGCTGAGTTCATTTGCATCTTCCCAAGGCCATCTACTTACTTAAATCAAAATAAAATTATTTAACTAGTGTCCCTACCTCTTCTCTTGCCCTTCTTTTCTTTCCCACTCTCCACACATTGTCTTTGTTTGAATTATTTATTTGCATGTGCATGTTCGTGTGCATGTGCATGTGTGTGCACATGTGTACCAATGTGTGAGCACCAGGGTCTCTGGACCCTGCAAACACATACTGTCACTTGCACCACTTCTCTGCATCTGGCTTACATGGAGGGCTTAGGACTTGAACCTGGGCAGCAGGCTTTGCAAGCAAGCACCTTTACCCATCCAACAAGCACATTGTCTTTTGAAAGCACAATTGAATTTATAAAATCAGGGTTTAATCCCCTCCATGGGTCTTGGGGTAAATACCAGATTCTTTCAAATATTTTCATAATTTGTGAGGAGAGAGAGAGAGAGAGAATGGGTGTGCCAGGGCCTCTAGCCATTGCAAACAAACTCCAGACACATGCGCCACTTTGTGCATCTGGCTTTAAGTGGGTGCTGGGGAACAAACTCAGGTTGTTAGGCTTTGCAGGCAAGTGCCTTAACCGTGAGCCATCTCCCCAGTCCACCCGGTTCCGGATTGTTTAATATGATCTCTTACTCAAATTAGACCCCCCTGTCTGCCCGTCTCTACTCAGATAATCTCTAGTTTCTTTCCACCATTGTTCTTGTAGCACTATTCAGTTCTCCCTGAAGCACTTATTACTCGTGTAATTTTTCTTAGATGACTTGATAACCATTGTCTGATAATAAACAGCAAAAGTGCAGTGATCATGTCTATTTGCCGCATAGTTTCTAACGTCCAGCTTAAGGTTGCAAACACAAAGGACATTCGATTGATATTCATTCCATGATGAACACATGAATCAATGGTCAATTGTTTACTGACTCTTACTGATGTTGTTTTTAATCAGGAGAAAATTATTTCCAAGATGAAAACAGCTCATTTTATCACTTAGTTCCACAATAAATATATAATATGCTATTATAACACGATATACATATTAGTTTATTACATTTAAGTATTAATATATTATATTCATATTTTATATTTAATTACTATGTCAAGGCCTTAATGACAAGTTATCAAAGTGATCTCCAGAAGGATTTTTACTTCTACTTTTCTAGAAGAGTGTGAAGAGAGAAGAGACATAGTTATGATCTTCTGTGTCTGATCATCTCTGTGCTTGCGTGCATTTGCCAAGTGTTGAATGAATGGTTTCCCTAGAAAAGCACTGTGTACCACGCTCGTAGAAACCATGCATTTTCCGTTGTTTCAATGCAGCAATCATGGTTACTCACATTCTTGCTGCAATGATGTTATTCATGCCTTGCCCCCTTTTATATCCTAGGAGTTCTGATTGTCGACCACAGAGATGAGTAAAATAAGGCGATGCTCTTGAAGAGCTCTGAAGAGGGCAAGGCATGGCCGCGTTTTAAACCACATAAAGCAACGGAACTCTAATAGCATATGTGCGTGTCCTAAGTGAGGAGGAGTTGAAAAGATGCGAAAGCCTAGAAGTTCATTCTGGGGATTATATGATTGGTAAACCCATGATGTTCATAACACCTAGCCATACATGTATGATACTAAATGAAAATGCTTTCTCATGTGTTACGTTAAACCCTCCCATCTTTTCAGGAACTAGGAAAGCAGGCAGCGTGCTTCGCTCTTTCCACTGTGTAACACTGTCGCCCTGAACCGTCATCTTCATGTCTGATCTGGTTGCTACCAGCTCTGCTTAAGTGACCCCAGCTGTAGGTGCCAACATCAACAACTCTGCCTCCTGGACCATGAGCAGAACCAGAAGATGGACTCCTTATGATCCCAACACAGTAACCCATCCATCCCCTTAACTAGGCGTGACACTTGCATGCATAGCATTTAGAGGGGCATACATTAACCTAAGTCAGCTTCAGTCTACACATACCATGCAAAAGGCCATGCAGCATTGCATTTAAGAACCTACATTGTAAAATAAGAGCACTGGTTTCAAATCCCCCCCCCTCTCTCTCTCTCTCTCTCTCTCTCTCTCTCTCTCTCTCTCTCTCTCTCTGAGGTAGAGTCTCATTTTAGCCCAGACTGACCTGGAACTCACTCTGTAGTCCTAGGCTAGCCTTGAACTCACAATGATCCTCCTATCTCTGCCTCCAGAGCGCTGGAAATAAAGGCTGGCACCACCACACCCAACTCCTGATTCCATCTCTTAACTGAGTAAAATAAAATAAATTACCTAGCATTATCGGCAAATAAGGATAATGGAACTTCTCTAACAGTTGGATAACAATTAGAGAGCTGGGTATGGTTGCTTAGCAAGGCTATGGAGCAACGATTAATGAAGGAATTTACATCGTATGCTTGATACAGTGTCCATTACGTGCTGGACACACAAAATGGCATATATAACGATGGTGGAGAGAAATTATAATGACATGAATAAGATGGCTTAGGAAAACAAATCCAGGAATTCCTCTGCTTAAGAAAGTATTTTCCAAAGAAGAAACATTTTATCTGGTTGTGGTGGTGCACACCTGTAACCCTAGGACTCAGGAGACTGAAGCAGCCTAGGTTGCATAGAAAGACCTGGTCTCGGAGATGAAGGGAGGAGGAGAACAAGGAGGAGAGGAGGAAGAGGAGAAGGAATAAACATTTCATCAAAATTTTGACAAGGAAAAGGAATTCAGCAGAGAGACTGTGAAAATGACACTTCACAGATAAGAAACAGAAGTTAAAAATAAAAGCCAGATTGGAAGGTTAAAAAATAAATCATTAACTCACTTAAATCAAGAGCTTGGCTATAGATAAGAGAAGGAAAATTCAAGTGAAATCTTGGAGGTATTTCCTAGAAGGGGTTTGAAAGTGATGACATAACAGTATTAAAGTATTTTAAGTGTAAAGTATATGCAATTAACAGTTTTGGTTTCACAATATGGAGCTATAATTAAAGGATCACCCTCTTCGTTTAGACACTCATATGGAATCCCTAAGTATTTACCACCATGTTTTTTAACTGCTCCTTCCTACCATTCTGTTGACCAAAGCGCACATTTTCAGGGTCAGATTGCAAATTCAAAGGCAAGGCATGTTCATCGGGATTCTGGAGAGGAGAAGTTCTTCCAAACAACAACAACAAAAATGGTTTTAATCAGTACAGTTGTGCTAATCAGCTTTCCATCACCATAACGAAACGTCTGAGATCATTAACTGATGTTGGGGGTGAATTTATCTTACTCATAGTTTGAGAGGCTCCACCACAAAGTTGACTCAACCCAGAGCTTTGGTCCTCTGGTGGGCATGCCAGATGGCAATGGTGAGTTCATAACTGCTTACCTTATGACCAAGAAGCCAAAGAGAAAGAGACAGGTCTCACAGCTCCCTTGAAGACCACGCCCCCTCACACTACCTAACAACTTGTTTTTAGGTCCCACCTTCTAAAGGTCCCACACCTTCCAAAAGAGCCACCCTAATAGCCAACTTTAACACATGGACCTTCTGGGTGTCACTCAGCACTCAAACCTCTGCAATCCTCAAATGGAACATTCTCCTTTAAAGCTTATTTGTTTGGTTTTGCATCAGTGTCTGCCTCTGTCTCCCACACCCTTTCACAGTTCAAGCTCTCTGATGACTGAAGCCCTCAGTTGTGAGACTGAGCAGCTTGGTGTTTTTCGTATGGTTGTCTTAGCCTTCCGTACTCCGTAAATCACCCAATACCTTCTATTCTATTTTTACTAAGCCAGCATTGGAGAAACATAGTTTGCTATTTTATTATCCTCTCCCATTATTCATCCAACCCCTCCAAATGTATTTTTTTCACACACAACTCAGTTCTAAAAATAGACTCAGTTGAAGGTTCTGCCAAAATGTTTAGTAAATGAGTCATCTAACTTGTCCAACACCAAAAGAAGTGCAGGGGCCTTGGCAATGAAGGAGCCCATTTGTCTGGAACCTGACTTCATTCAGGCATTTTAAGCATGTGACTATATGAAATATTAAGTCACTGAGTCAGTTTGACCTTCAGTGTAGACCTCATGTCAGCCTTCAGGAATTGACGTCCTTTCTCCCAATACCAGCCAGATCAGCCTTCTTATTCACAGCACAAGTGTATGGTAGCCTCTGGGTTTGGCTTGGTTTTGCTTAGGCATGGCACCCATCAGTAACAACACACTTGGGCCAGGAAGACCGGGCTGAGTACTAGGATATCCAGGATCCCTTGCCACAAGGACTAATACAGACAGCCCACGGAGGAGGATATCCAACTGATCAGGGATGGAGAGGGGGGGAATGGGGGAATTCGGGATAACAACGCATGGTTTGCCCACTAAATAATGTAACTCATTATGGACAATAAATATATATTTTTAAAAAAGTTCTTCATAGCTGTAATCTTTACCTAAAGAGTATCGTGTATATGTGATTACTTGCTTACTGTCCATATCTTCATTCTAGAGCATTTTTCCATGAAAAGAGATAGAATTTTCTATGATGTTTGCACTATTATTTCTGACACATCCACACATGTTGAATCACTTGTCAACCCCAAATCCCAGTATGACCAAACTCATTTTATTATATGTATTACTTCTAGGAATAAAATAATCAGCAGGGCACGGTGGCACATGCCTTTAATCCCAGCACTCAGGAGGCTGGGGTAGTAGGCCATGAGTTCAAGGCCACCCTGAGACTACATAGTGAATTCCAGGTCAGCCTGGACTAGAGCAAGATGATACCTTAAAAATAAAAAGAATAAAATAATCATTGCAGCTACACCAATGAGTCCACACTGCATGGTTAGTTCTACCACCACTAAATGGCTAGACACCGTGTTGAACCATGAGATCCCCACAGCTGCCTCGCATGATCTGTACATGATCTTCTGCCGAGAGACTACTGAAGCTCAGTGTGGTTGAGTGACTTCTCTGAGGTCACGTGGGCCAGAAGCCTTCGGGTTTAAACCTTGGGCTACTTTCCCAGTTTATCACACTGTTACTCATTGCCATCAACTGCAGTGTGTCAGATTTCAACTCCTTTCCATTGATTTTTGGAACTAAAGAAAGGAGTTGTCAATTGAAATGCTTTGCCAGCTTCATGGGCCACAGTGTGAGGGATGATTTCACACCCTCCTGCTTCCCGTCCCTTTTGGTTACTGCAGTTGACCACCGCTTTCCAAATGGTAAAACACAACTAACGTGTCCTCTTTTCTCTGCTGAAGGCTCCACTTGGCTTGTAACTGCAAACCTTGGCCATCCCGCTTCCTCTTCCTAGGATGGCCTCCAGGTACTGGCAATGTTCCCATGCCATGTCTCAGACTCACACAGAAACAGCACCACACATTATGCAGGACGGGCTGCTGGAGTTTTACAAATGTCCTTTAGAAAACATTGTATCTGTATTCTGTCAGTTCTACTTTAGCTAATAGAAGTCAGATCTCTAATTAATCTTGCTAAAATTATTTCTATAACCTTAAAGGTAAAATATTAAATTGTATCTTATTAATTAGGGTTCGGTCTGGAAGACTGAATTCCAAATACAGGTACATACTTTGTAGCTAGCAGATACTCTCTCTGCTTAGCAGCCAAGTAACACCTAGGTCACTGGGTTCTAGGTCCTTTCATCAGTGCCCATCCCTCCCCATGAGCTCCCTGGCTGCAATTCAGGATAGGCTGTCATTTCCAATGACAAGGCCTGCAAAAACATCCAAGGCCAGCTCTTCTATGGAACCACCCTGGAAATCAAAGAAACCTTTACCAGAAGGCCCCCAGCAGACTTTGCTCATGTCTCTGCGTCCAGGCTCACAAAGAGACCAATAATTAGCAGATGGAATGAGGTTACCATGTCTGACTTAGAAAATAAGACCCATCTTCAAGTTGGGGATTGGGTCACTCTGTCTGAAGTTCATAAAAAGGAAGGGAAACCCTGAATGCAGCCAGGAATTTGCTAACAAGGAACATGACGGAAAGGGCATCGAGGAGAGCATAATTTCCAAACCTCCTCTGATGTTTACTGTTCCTCACCACCAAAACTCTGATCCCTCCATCCTTCTAGGTCTATGACTAACCTTCCTAATTTCACCATCATTTACTTCATATTGTATCTACCAGTCTCAGTTAATTCACTAAATCAAAATTTTATCACAACTCTGGTGCTTGAATTTCCAAAAGGACCAGCCAGATTCATTCCGTATAGAATAGCTTAGTCACATGAAGTGAGCCATTTGACATTTACAAAATCAACTCTAAATGTTTTCCAGAATCGTTATAAAGCACTAGTCTATTAGAATTCACGTCACCTTAGTTCCCATGTGGACAGGATGAATGACCAGCGATGTGATAAGAGGAAAAGATGGGTATGCGTTCTCACCACACGGATCCAGGATGCTCGGCCATGCCTCCCTCATCTGTGCCGAGATGACATTGCAGCAGAACGAAGACCATTCTGTGTTAATCCATCTCTTCTTGGAACCCAGTCCTTTTCCTCACCCTCACTTCCTCACTTCTGGTCTGCCTCCTCATTACCTTTGGCAGCCACACAGGAGCAGCAAGGACACAGCGTTGCACTCTCAGAGAAAACTGTCATAGTGCTTGTCGCATTACAAGGCTTGTCTTGTTGTCAGTCTCTTTCCTTGAGACCATAAATAATTTTATGAACAAGAGAAGCCCTGTGTTAGTCAGGGTTCTCTAGAGGAACAGAACCATCAGAATGAATTGTAGTAAAATAGGGATTTGTTGGATTAGCTCATGGCAGTCCCACAATAACAGCCTGCAAGCTCACCCGGTAATCAGTCCATGTGGCTGGAGGCCTCAGCAGTCCCAATCCAGCCCTGAAGGCCAAAAGGCTTCTGGGGAGCTGCTGGCCTTCAGTCCAGGCTGGAAGGCTGAGGAAACTTCATTCCAATACCAATGCCGGTGAAGAAAGGCATGAGGAGCACCAGTAGCCAGGCAGGCAGGGGGAGAGAGATTTCCTTCCCCTTTACACAGCCTTGGGCAGGGTCTTGCAACTCTTTCCCAGACTTGTTGACTCCCTGAGTCTCTGGAATTTCTTTCCTGCACTGCCCTTCCAGGAAGGGATGTTTGTTTCTAGCTCCCTGAGCCTCTTGACATCCAACCCCTTGCTGAGAGGGCTGCCTTCCTGTAAACAACCTCAGAGACCCAGCTAAGATTACTAGGCAGGTCAAGTTGACAATAAAACTTAACCATCACAAGTCCCCATCCATTTCTCCTCTATTCTTCCCAATGAGTCAGGGATAGTTTGCAATTTTTTTAATTTACCTGGTAAATAAATAGAATAGCCTCTGTCAACATCCTAACACTAATAAGGGAAGAAGATCCCCCTCCTCAAGTATCAGACGGGCATAGACCTCAAACTACTTGAGTATCTGTGTGCACCTGTTAAGAGGGTTCACTGCTGCCGCTCAGGACAAGGTGAGAATGAAGGCCCTTTTCCTGGTGGTGAATGGAGCACCAGCAGGGAATTCCCCTGCCCCATGCTCTGCCACTCCATGCTCTGCTACCCTTTCTTCTTAAAAAAGACTTAATAGTTGTCAAGGTGACAGGAAAATGGAGCCACTCCACAGGGAATTTCAGCAGGCTGATGGGCTTTCCTGATTGGTCCCTGTGATTTAATTTGAATAATCACTCAGGGCCCACACATGGGTCTTTATAAATCCTTCATTTGGCTGTTCAGAGAATCAGACTCCCTGGAACTCAGAAGAGAGAAGACTTACCCCAAGAACAGAGATCACAGGAAACAAGATTTCCTACCCCAGCCTTGGGACAGCCTCACTGGAATCATTAGATTCCTACACTTGCCTTTGAGGCAGACTATCTGTTCCTGCCTCAGAGACCCACTGCTCCAGCTCCTGCTTCCATGGGGTTTCTCATGGTCTGTCTCCTGAAGCCTGCAGAGGACCTTGAGCCGTAACACTCAACAGTACCTCTCTTGAAATGTGTCCCAAAGCATGTCAAGAGTTAGAGCTGACACCCCCATGCCTTCTAGGTCAGCCACCCACTGACACCACGAGCCAGAGCTGTAACTACCACCCTTGCCCTCTTGGTTGGAATACATGCTGCTTCCAAGAGTCAGTTTTACTTGAATAGCTGTTGTACTCTCATGTAAATAAACCTTCACTGGGTCGCCCTCCACCCTCTGGCCATTCCATTCTTCAGATGGAGAGACAAGGGCCCACACTTTATCATCTGTGAAGTTGTATAATATAGAATATAACTTCCCACTGGTATGCTGTCATCCATAGCAGGGGAGGTTTCCTTGCCATTGGCTTAATTTAGAAGATAACAAAAAAATCATGATTCTAAAACTAACAAAATCTGAAACCACTATCTTTTTATTAATATCTTTAATATGAATAATTATATAGATTGCATGAAAAATCTTGTGAAGGTGCCCCCATTTCCTTCCTCTCTGTCCCCTACCCACTGGGGCCCCTCCTTGGTGCACATATTGGATCTGTCCATAGGTTAGGGGGTTATGAACCTCACCAAAGGTAGCCAGTTTTTTTTTTCTTCCCCCTTTGTGCATTGTTGCTGAGAGGGGCCATGTCTCTGGATATTCTCCCCCACCATGGCTCTTATATTCTTTCTGTCCCTCTTCCACTCATTTCCCTGAGTCATGGTGAGTGAGTTTTAAGTCTGCTTTATTGTTGAGGTCTTAAGTGTCTCTGGACCTCTGCTTTAGGTTGTGTTGGGTATCATTGATGTCTGTCTCCACTGACCTTTCATGGGTTATCAGACTTGCTATAGTGATTTGTCTCCTGTTTATCTCGTCACTTTCTCATAGGTTTCATTTGGGCCTTATAGGATAGGCCAGGATGGTTCATCTCCTGCCAGGATGTCACCCATCATCCAATGTCTTGTTCGTGGAACTGGGTTGTCCTGGCTCTCACACTGTCTTCTGAAAAATCAGTATAGGTTAAATGAGACAAGCATTGCTATTTTGACAAAATTCTAATGGGTGTGTAGCCTCTCTGTAGCTCTTTTGTAGTGGGAATTTCCTCTTGGAGCTGGGATTCTTGGTCCCACTAAGATTTTGCCATTTATCCCAGTTCCAGTTGAGGGTTCCTTGTCACTAAACAGATATCTCAGCCAATCAGTAAGCCTTTGATTACTTCCCTAGGTTTCGTGCCATTGTTGCACAGATGAGCACTTCTTGACTTGCTGGTTTCTTCCATATAGCAGTGTGTTCAGCATTCTAGTGACAACTGTCTATATTGTGTATCAGTTGTCTCTGCTTTCTCCAAATATCATTGATCAATTTCCCCTG
This sequence comes from Zapus hudsonius, assembly GCA_004024765.1. Taxonomy (NCBI): domain Eukaryota; kingdom Metazoa; phylum Chordata; class Mammalia; order Rodentia; family Dipodidae; genus Zapus; species Zapus hudsonius. The sequence continues at coordinate 31,935 of PVHP010008753.1, forward strand.
GAAGCTCATGCCACACCTTCCAGTGCTACACATGCTACCATCTGGGAGCTGGTTACCATTCTGGATCTAGCGGGATCTCTTGGTGTTGTTTGACGACACTCTGATTTCTTCAGCAATAGGATCTTACCTAAGGCCTGGGGCAGGTATTCAAGAGCTTTGACAGAAGTCTGTCATGATTTGGGGTCCTCATAGTTCTCTTTGATCAACAGCTAAGTGTGGGAAGGAACCAATAACTGGGACAGGGAGATGCAGGCCTGAGCAATTATTCTAGAGGTTAGGCTCCCCCCATTCTATTCATGGCCGCTTGTACCAGGTAGCACCCACAGCTTCCTCAGGAGCTTACTGTATAAGAGCTAGGGTTTTATGGTGTCAATTCATTAGTAGATAGTTTATTGTCTGAGTCCCCCCACCCCCATTTCTCCCCCTCTCAATCCTTTCCATCCCCTTTTACCATCTCACCATTCACTGACAAGTTTTCTTAATGCTCAGGCTTAACCTGGTTAGGAACCACATATGAGGGAGAATATGTGGTGCTTGGCTCTCTGCTCTTGTGTGAGATCACAAAGAATGATCAGCTCCAAGGCCATCTACTTTTCTTTAAATTTCATTATGTCATTTTTCCTTTCAGCTGTGTAGAATTCCATAGTGTCTATGAACCACAACTTTGATTGATATCCATTCATCCAGTGATGGGCATTTGGGTTGATTCCAATTCCTTGATATTAAGAACTGAGCTGCTATAAACATGGTTGTGCAAATGTCTCTGTGCTTTAGTGAGGAAACTTGGGGGTAGGTGCCCAGTATAGGGATAGCTGGGTCTGCTGGTAGCTCTATATCCATCCTGTTCAGGAGCCTCCACACTGCTTTCCATAGTGATTGTACAAGTTTGCAGTCCCGCTAGCAGTGAATGAGGGTCCTTTTCCCCCCCACATCCTCGCCAGCATCTATTGCTGGTAGATTTTTTTTAATGATTGTCATTCTGACTGGAGTAAGCTGGACTCTTGTTGTTTTGATTTGAATTTCCCTATGATTAATGTCATTGAACATTTTCTCAAATGGGAGTTGGCCATTTGTATTTCTTCCTCTGTGAATTCCCTGTTGAGTTCAATTCCCCATTTTGTGAGCATGAAACCACTATCTTGAAGTAATTGGCTTACTGGCTAGAAAGAAAGCTCAGTTGGTAAGGTATTTGCATCTTGAGCATGAGGACCTGAGTTCTACCCTCATTACCCATGAAAAATGCTGGGTATGGTGGAGCACTCCACCATAATCCCAGAGCTGTGGAGGCAAAGACAGGAGGACCCCTAGGGCTCTCTGCCAGCTAGTCTAGCTCAGTTGGTGATCTGCATGCTAGGGAGAAACCCTGTCTCAAAGGAGATGGACCACATTCCTGGTGGTGACACCTGAAGTTGTTCTCTGGCCTCCACACACATGCATGTGCAAGTACACACACACACACACACACACACACACACACACACACACACACACACACAGATACACTTAAAACAAAACAAAAATAAAAACAACTAATGGCTTACTTTGGCCTTGAGTTGAACAGATCCTGGCTAAGGATCAAGGAGCTAGCTGGCCACCTTCTATCAACCTGACTTGTTTCTGTGTCACTTTCAAGCAACTGAAGACATACTTTTGAAGTATGTCAAACCTACATTGTCACATTGACAGAGCCTTTTGTCCACCTCTTAGAGCTAAGATGTGGTTCTCATTGAGGTATAAATTGTTTGCATTATTTTTCACTCGGTTTATTGGGTACTGTGTAAATAATCTGACCAAAGCAAATACGCTGTCAATGCTGGGAAATGCCTCTTATCCCCCCCCCCAATCAGGCAGCAAGTGCCTCTGTTGATTTAGCTAAGAGGGTTTCTTGAAAGTTCCTTTGACATTGTGTTGGAATTTGAACTTTGTTCTCTATTTCTTTTAAAGAGAGAGACTTTTGTTTCTTCAATTGCTACACACATGACACCCATGCCATGTGTTGGACCTGAAGTCCTTTGGCAGTACGGACTTTCTGGGTTGAGGATCCAGGGTATGCTTAGCAGCTAAAATCACTCGTAAGGGACAAGAGAGGGGGATTCACTAGTGAAACTGTCCTTCATCCATGTTCAAGCAATAAAGATAAAAGAGTCACTTTAAAGTAGACCCAAGCTTTAAGTTAAATACAAATCTAGTTGGAAATCTGGGTTTGTTTGTTTTTTTTCTTTTGAGGACCTACTTCAAGTCAAGGGGATCAAAATTAAAACATGGCTGATTGTGAAATTTACAAACCCGAAGCTGCAGCATACATTGGTGTAACTTCCCTAAGGTTATCTGTTTCTCATGATGAAAGAGACACCTGATTTCTTTATTCCGTGTCCAAAGTGAAAGGGAAACCGTATGCCTGAATACAGAAATTAAGGACTGTCTTTCAGTGGTTGCTTAAAATTCTTCCTGGAGCTTAATTTACCACTGAGAGACTAAATGTAAGAACACTTAATTTAACTACATTTGCTCTGGTTTCTATGTTAATGTAGTTAGGAACGGGAAAAATGATCATAGGACCCTGGGCCATTCTCTACTTTTGAAATCTTAAAAACAAGTGCACAGCCTGTCATAGTGGTAGCCACCTATAATCCCAGCCCTCAGGGGGTGGAGCAAGACACTGTGAGTTCAAGGCTAGCCTGGGCTACATAGTGAGAAATAAAATGTACAAAGAAGAAACAAAGGACATCTTAACTCAGTTACACTAACTGTTCTTTTATATCACTGCATTACTAAAGCCACCAATCAGAAATCTGAGAATCCTCTTCACTCCCTCCACCAAGATTAATTCCAAATGGGTCAGATATTTAAATATTAAAAAAACCATCCAAGTAACCAAGGGAAAGAAAAACTTTTTTCATTAATTATATTGGGGATGAGAAGATGATGTAAAACCAAAAATCTTGAATAAAAACAAGTAAATTAGACAGCACAAAAATACGTCTAGTCTAGAAGTCTAATGAGTTATATAAAGTACACTTCTGTTTCATAATTATAAATAACTTTGTTTACAGCAAACAAGCACACGCACACACCAAAAAACCCTATAAAGTAGTTTACATTTGAGTTTCTGAAGGCAATATTCGTTGTACATGTAGAATAAAAAATGAATCATTTCCTTGATATTTGAGCAGCTCTTGTCAATCATTAAGAAATAGACTCAAAGTGAAAATGAGTATAGAGTATGATAAAAGGTAAATGAGTAATGAACATAAAAGAGACATTCAATATCACTCATCATTATAGAAATTGAAAACAAAAAAAAAACATCAATTTGGCAAGGAAAATAAATTTGCAATCTACAGCCTTGATAACAATGTGCAAAATGAGTCACTGGTGACAGTAATTTGACAGACATGTTTTGAAGGGCAACACTTGGAAAGCATTTTCGAAGCACCCCTTTGATTTAATCCCCCCCAGTATAGCCCATGTATGTACTCTCAAGAAGGCATCATCTCTGTACAAAGGAAGCTCTAGTATCCAGCACCGTGGCAGCAAACCTTGCAATTAACCTAAATCCCAATACAGAAGTAACTGCTCTTTGAATGTATGCTTCGTGGGTTACCACGCAGCTGCTACAAGGGGTACAGATCTGCGGGGACTCAGAAAAGAGTTCCAGGAGACACTGTTAAGCTAAAAAGAAAGTTACATGGGAAGAATGCTTGTGAAACTAGGTCATAAGCAAACTTCGTGGCTTGAATATATGGCCTGAAGACTCAGGCTCTGACCTGTTACTTGTTTGTTTATTTATTTATTCATGTTTTTCAAGTAGGGTCTCGCTCTAACCCAGGCTGACCTGGAATTCACTATGTAGTGTCAGGGTGGCCTCGAATTCATGGTGATCCTCCTACCTCTGCCTACAGAGTGCTGGGATTAAAGGCACACGCACCACGCCCGACTGACTTCTTATTTTTTAAAAATCCATCTTCTCTCACTGCCCACTCACTCAATCTACTCAGTCTCCTGCTCTTCACGTGTACTATGTGCCTCCTGTCTCAGGACATTTGCACTGAATTTTTCCCTCCTCTGCACAGTCCTTTGCATTCTTTAGATGGTGCAAAAATGCCACCTCCTCTGGAAGGGTCTGCCTTATTTAAAATCTCTGCACTCTAAAACTTTTCGTCTCTCCTTCTCTCCATTCTTGTCCTTCCTTGCACACATCACCTGCCAAGATGCTCTGTGGCTTATTTATTCACATAAGGTATCTCATGCCTATCTTTCCCCAAATGAATGTGAGTTCCATCATAACAGAGATCTGTGTGAGTCCATTGTATTTGCAGGTGCATGCGGAGGCCGAAGTTGACATCTTGTCTCTATCACTCCCCACCTTCTTTTTGAGTTTCTCATTGAACCCATAGCTCACTGGTTTAGCCAATCAGCTCGCCAGATTGCCTCAGGGATCCACCTGTCAACCTTCTAAGTGCTGAGATTACAGTCATGTGGTTTCACCCTTCCAGAATCTGCTGGGCAGTGGATTCGTGAACTCAGGTTCTCTTGCTAAATGCTTTCCCAACTGAGCCATCTCCCAAGCCCCAGAGAGCTTGTTCTACAACCCAGTTCCTGCCCCCCTAGTAGATGCTCAATAAATCTTTTTGAAAGAACTCAAGAAAATGTATGTTCTTGCTTGCATACATCTCAAAGCAAGCCCTGAGAATTTCATGTTGGCTATGCAAATGATTTCCAGAAAGAAGTCACAGAAAAAAGGATTTTATTTCATGTTACTTCCTTGTTAATGTTTACATTTTAACCATGAGCTTGAATCACCCTCACTAAGTTAGAGTAAAGGAGTCGTTAAATACATATAACCCTGGCTCTCTAAGAGAAATGGCTTCAGCAGAAACCTAAAAAGGCCTTTCCTGGTTAGCATGAATGGTACCTGTGGAATGCCCTTGGGGATTGTGTCAGGGCCTATGGTTCCTGATTCCAGGCCCAACACAGAGTGACCCTCTGTAAGGAGCATTTCGGAGCTGCATATGTGTACTGTTTAAAGAGACAAGCGTGAGGAGTTAACACAACGAGTAAAAACAGAGCACCTGGATGCAGGCCGGCTGAACTGAGAGCTTTGTTCCTCACTTGTCAGCTCTGCAGTTAATCTTGCTATGCCTCAGTTTCCTTGTATGTTAAATAGGAATGATAGCAGAGCTTTCTACAGTGGCTGTGAGGATGGAGTGGCTCAATATTTCAGGGAACCAGCAGTGACGTGTGGACTTTTATGGCACAGTCATGGATTAGCATTTATTTATGAAGAGGACTCAGAAAACACACAGTTAGAAATCACAATGCATATTGATGGAAATGCACATGCATCGCCTGCCTCTTTCTCACATTATTCAGAAAACTAATGAAATCTTTTCATTTCCATTGCTACCTATTAAGTTGCTCTCATTTTTTTTTTCATTAAACCAGAATGTCAATTTATTGATTCATAAGAGGCCTGGGACTGCCTTCCTGTTGGAGCAGGGGTCTCTGCTCACATGTTCTTCCACCAGAGACAGACCTCCACGAAAGGCAAGTATGAGAAAGTCGCTTAGGGAACCTGGAGTCCAAATGAAGGGAGCGAGAGCATCCAAATACGTAATTGTATTGAGATGCAACAGCCCAATGCTGCCATTTTTGCTGTTGTTAGAACAGTCTTTCTGGCAGGCAGCATGGTGCATACCTACAACCCCAGCACTTGGGAGGCAGAGCCAAGAGGGCCCTCGGGGTGACAGGAGCTGGGGTGAGGGGATAAAAGAGTATATAGCCTGTTTTATATCTATTTCTGAATAAAGGTGGCTGGAAGGCATTCCTGAGAACCATCCAGGTTGTCCTCGGGCCTCCATACACACATACTGAGCACACCTGGTTTCAATTTTGACACAAGTACTATCTCCTTTTTCAACTGACAGATAGACCGAAACCCACAATGACAACACATCCAATGATGAAAGGAGTCTTCTCATTTGAGAGATCACTGAAGTATCTTGTCCATTCTTCCAATTCAGAAGAAACGGGGCTGAGGAGATAGGCCAATTGGTAGTGTTTTCCTCACAAGTATGAATCTCCAGGTGCCATGTAAAAATGCCTGCCTGGTGGTGCCCTCAGCTCTGGGGAGGCAGAGAGATGAGGGTCCTAGGGGCTCTGCTCTAGCCCAAAACACCAGGCATTCCTCAATGCCACCTGAGACTGTCCTCTGGCCCCACACACAGATGCACACACATAAACACACATGCACGTTAAAAGAAAATGAAGAAAGACAGGAAAATGTGAATCTCAACAAGATGACTATATAGTCTCTGTACAAATGACTTGGGCTGTTTGTGAACACACCTATGTTTATTCACTAAAAGACAGATAGATAATAATGCAGATTTTATACGAAACGGCAGGGCTTACTCTGCATGTGGCGGATGACTTGTTTCAGAGCGCAAAGCTTCGGTCTCTATGATCTGTGCGCTTAAGTAGTGTGAAGTCTCAGCTCACCTTCAGCCATGGTCTCCCCAAGGATGTAGCCAAAGGCATTCGTTCCCTCAAAGCTCCCTCTGTTTTCCTTTGATTAACTATATTTTCTCTGACTACCTTCCCCCACAAGAAACACACCTTTGACACATCTTTGATTCATCCTTCCACTCGCCTCCCAATGAAAATAGAGGCAGAGATTATGCTTAAGGCAGACCTAGTGGCTCTTTATGGGATGTCTGCTTCAGCTTTAAGCTCTCTCGGTCTTCATTGGGTGCTAATCAGAAACACATTTCTTTTGTCTTACAGGGACTGTTTTTCTTCCTACTTGCTTCTCTATACTATCCACAGCTGATGTTCTTAAAAAATTTTTTTTCATGAGATTTGGCTTGTCTTTTCTTCCTTCCTTGGTTTGTGCTGTGATCAGCATATGGTGTGATTAAGACCTACACCACCATTTCTTTGCCTTTTTTCCACACTGCCCAGGGTCATAACCACCATAGCGACCAACAGTCACCACCACCACCAAGGAATCACACAAGTTGAGTTTTCCCATTGACACTCAGCTCCTGCTGCCCCGCTGTGATAACCAACCAGTGTTCATTGAAGAGCTACACTGGCAAGAAGGTTGTCAGTCTCTAGGGTGGAGGTTCATCCAATGAGTCACAGAGGAATACCATCTGTGTCCAATTTGGGAAGGTCACTTGTCCCCAACCAAGTCTTTGTTTCTCAAAGAAACCAGAGATGCTTGATCTGACAGATTAAAAAAGTGAGTTCCGAGATATTAATCTTCCCACAGCCCAAAAAAAACAAGAAGTGGAGAAGCCTTCAGCCTCCACCCCTTTCCTGGAGCTGAAGCCTGGGAGAGTCCATGGCTAGCCCACCCCACAGCAGAAAAGAATGCCTGCATGGAGTCTAGTGATGCTATCACATTTCCTATTGGAAGCACACTCCAGGGAAGCCAACATTTTGTACCCCCACTGCTCCCTGCATACCCTTCTTTTCAATCGCCTGCACCTCTGTCCTGCACGGGTCTCTCCCTTCTGGTCTTCAGGATTGGACCTACTGATCCTTCTGTTTCTAGTACCTAGTATCTTAGGCTAGCACTCCTCCCTCTGTACATCTGGCTATACTGTGTCTCTGGGTTCTCTTGCATTTGGTCCAGGTAATCCTGTGCATAAGGCTAATGATAAAAGCCTCAGCATGTCTAACATTATAATCATAAGCTAATGTTAGGCTGCACGTTGGGTGCTAAATTTAGATTTTATGCCTAGAAAGTCACAGGATGGACTGGTCATCTGGGGTGGCAATAATTTCCTTCTCTTACATTGATTTTGATCAATTGGCAGTGACTACCAGGAATGCTATTTTGAGGGTTATATTAATTTTTCATTACCCAAATACCCAAAGCTGAGTAATATAAAAAGACTTAACTAGATCACAGATCTGGACATTTGCATGTCAGGCAAGAGCCCTGGAGAAGACCTGGGACAATGGGAGCATGTGCAGAAGAAGAAAGGATCACATCTCAACACAAGATGTCAGAGAGGGACTCAAGGGTTGGAATTGTTCTTATAACAACTTGCTCTCAGGAGAACTTCCTTAGTGGCTTCTAAGGCCACTGCTCTCCGTGATTCAAATACCTCCTCCTACCCTCGCCTACAGGGAGACCCACACCATCTCTCGACATAGCCACACAAGGGACCAAGATCCCCACCCATAAACCCGAAGGAAGAAATCATCGTCGCTCTCCCTAGTTCCAGAACAGTGCATACTCACATTTGCCTATGCTGGCAAACAGGTGAGTATTTTGAGTTTGTTTTAGCACTTTATAGACTCGAGAGAGTTTTAGAGATAAGCCATAACACTGTTAGGAAGTGATGCTGCTGGCCTGGCGCTTCAGCCTCACCATCTGAGATTTAACCATTCTTACAAATCCTTGTCACTGGAAAACAGGTTTTTGAAAATCCCATCAGACTGCAGCCCTGTGCTTAAGACCATGTCAGAAAAAGCCTGGTGGGTGAGGAAGATTTGAGGGTCTCTATGTATGGATGGGCACCAGAGTAATGAGTTTGGAGAAAGGATACAATCCTGGGGTGCAGGTGTCAGCCAGAGAAGTAGGCGGAGAGTCAGAGAGAGCCCTGTCAATGTTACCAAGGAGAGGAGAGGGGTGCAGTAAATACCCAATCAGAATGCCGCAGAGAGGCCTGGGAACAGGAGCCTCAGCAATAGCTGGCCCCAGAGCACACTGGGAAAAGTAGCAGGAGAATTCTCTATACAGAGTATTAAGAGAAAAACCAAACTAGTTCGAATCCATTGCTCTTTGTTATCATGACTATAGCAGTTACCTTGTTGCTGTAACAGAACAGCAGACCAGAAACAGCTTATAGGAGAAAGAGTTTATCTCAGCTTATAGTTTTGAGGGGAAGCTCTATCATGGCAGGGAAAGCACGGAAGAGCAGGGAACCAGTGCATAACCTCTTATCACAGAAGCAGAGAAAGCTAACACTGACCACCCAATGGGCTGGACTAATAGAACTCAAGGCCCGCCTCCAGTGACACATGTCCTCCAGCAAGGCTCAACCTCCCAAAGGCTCCACCAGCTGCAGACTAAGTAGGAAGCTTAATTACAAACACTTAAGGCTCTGGGTGTGTGTGCATTGGGGCAGGGGCATTTAGGTTCACCACAGTGATGAACTAGGATTTCCAAACAATGTCAGCGACAAAATATCATTCTCACAAAACTCTTTTAATGGGACCCAAAATGGTCAGTGGGTAAAAATAAGAGATGGCGTGCAAAATATCACATTGACTATAATGCTTCTTTGCTATGACGTCATAAATGAGCCAATGACCCTGTGTCCTGTGGGAAAATGTATGAAAGTTATCTGATATTACTCTTAGATGTTATGATAACTAATGTTAAATCACCAACAGTACTTAAATATAAAACTACTTCTTAATGGTCTAAGTTCAATGAAATCAAGTGTTAATAATGTATACAATTTATAGTAGAGAACTTTGATTTCTAACTTTTAAATAACTATTGTATGACTCAAGCATATAATTCGTAGACTTGCCAGCTATGTAACTGTTGGGATTTGCTCCACTGTGCATTGTCTTGGTCAGCTTGCAGTGGTTTGGTGTTATGTGAGTCTGCTTTAGTTTAATGCATTTCCTACCTTTGGTACCACATATCCTACACCAAACAGAAAATGCAAAATTATAAATGATATATCTAACAGAGACTGTAGTATTAAAAACTACAAAGGGGATCCTACATAAACACATGCTTTCATCTGAATTTTAATTTTTTTGGCTAAAATATGGTAAAAGGCTGCTAGAACCGATTATGTTCACACAGACATAGACATTATTGTTGTTTTTGTAGAATTTATTGTGAAGTGGGATTTTTATGAATTTATGCTTACACTTATATTTTAGACTTTTCCCCTATATATTTTGTTTTGTGTGAAAAGTTTTGAAAATGGTTTATTTTGCCCTGCAGGGAAAGGCTCAATACAAGCAGATGAGTTTCCCAACAGGGCACAGGTGAGGTGAACGTCATATGTGCAGGCCACAGGGGAAGCTTCTTCCAAGGAGGCTGGAGTGGACATTTTCAGGAAAGATCATTAGCTAGCTGTGAGAGTTGGGACGCATTCTGGGTTTATGTATTCTGGAAAAAAAATGGTTGATTTGAAAGGTAACATGGCCCGGTGGAAAAGGATGCATTTCTTGCACTTATTGTCGGACTCCAGTGGATAAAGCCATGTTTCCTGGAAACTGGGCCCATGGGATACATACGCTGGAGCAGGTGGCAGAGGAGGGAAGGAAAGAGCTCCTGCCTAATCTAGACCTCGCCAATCACTATCAATCCCATCAACATTTTTTCTTTTCTAGAAAGTGTTTGGTACTGTTAGATATTCATTTATTTATCACCGCCCCCCCCCCATCATGAGTATAAATTCCCTAAGGATCGAAGTCTTGACTGTGTTGTCTACCCCTCTATCTCAAAAGCTAGTCCCTAAAATCATTTGTTAAATTAATTAATGACTGTGCTAATGTCATATCTTCTTAATCCCATTAAAGATGTATTTGAGCTCACTGGTCAACAGAGGGAAGAATCCAGGATCCAGGGAAAGCCTTACAAGACTGGAAAATGAGTTAGCAGGAGGCCGGGATGGAAAGCACAGGTGGAGAGACCATGTGCAGCCCTGGAGTCGGATTTCACCTCGAGCTGACTAATATCCCCGAAGCTCTCATTCCCAGACAGCTGGCTCTGGTTCTCATGTGATTAAGCACATGCTATAATTAATCATCTTTATAAAATAGCTCAGAGAAGATTGCCTTCAGCTTGTAGCTCTCCAAGCCCGTGTGGCCTTCCTAGTCCTCTCTATGGGCTGCTTCTCTCCCTAAAATAAGTGGATATTGTCTCACTCTCGGCAGCCCTGAAAGATGCAGGAGGGATTTACATGAACACAAATGGCGAAGAGCCTGTGGCTGAAATGAAGCAGCTCATCTGAACGTAGTGAGCAGGTGGACACTCGGGTCCCAGAAGCATTGAATAGAAAGGAAAATCCTTAAGAGCCTAGCAGAGGGAGAATATTTTTCTGACATTGTGCTTCCAATAAAGGTCACACAGTTTGCTCTGTGTTACAGTGGGCACACCCACGTGACATCTTTCCTGTGACACCTTTCTGTAGTTAGTTATCTTTGGGAAGGATTCTCATTGGGACACTGAGCAGAGGTGAAAGTCAGCCCTCTGTACACAAGTCCCCAGAGGCTTGAAACCCCAGAATCCTTAGCAAATGGCAAAGCCCAAACCACAAACATCATCAGTGTTTGCTATGGGATGAGAAGATGGATCTGTGGATGAAGAACTTGATGCACAATCATGAGGACCTAAGTTGGATCCCCAGTGTCCATGGAAAATGACAGGTGAAATACCATGTACCTAGCATTGGGGAGGCAGAGACAGGTGGATGCCTAGGGATCACTGGCTAGCTTTTCTAGTTGAATCAGGGAGGCCTAAGTTCAGTGAGAGACCTAAGTGGGTAATCAACCACTTACTGATTGGCTAAGAGATCAGCTCAATGAGAAGGAACCCTTAACTGGAACTGGGATCCATGGCAAAATCCTATGGGGACAAAGAACCGGGGCTCCAAGGGGAAATTCCCATTACCAGAGAGCTACAGAGAGGTTACACTCATTAGAATCTTGCCAAATTAGCAATGTTTGTCTCATTAAAACTATAATGATCTCACTCTCTGATGGAGATTCTGTTTGTATTTTTCAGAAGGCAGCGAGAACCATGGACAACCCAATTCTACCAATAAGACATGGGATGATGGCTGATATCCAGGCAGGAGATGAACATCCCTGGCCTATCATATAGGGCCCAAATGAAGCCTCTGAGGAAGTGGTGAGATAAACAAGAGACCTATCACCACAGCAAGTCAGATAACCCAGGAAAGGTCAATGGAGACAAGACACCAACGATACCCAACACAAACCAAAGCAGAAGTCAAGAGACACTTAAGATCTCAACAATAAACCAGACTTAAAACTCACCCACCATAACTTTGGGAACTGAGAGGAAGAAGGGGCAGAAAGATTGTAATAGCCATGGTGGGGAAGAATATCCAGAGACATTGTCCCCCCAGCAACAACACACAAAGGAGAAAAACAACTGGATGCCTCTTGTGTAATTCATAACCCCCTGCTCTGTGGACTGAGTTTCCCCAGTGGCTTGGGGACAGGGAGGAGGGAAATGGGAGTGCCACCACAAGATTTGCTCATACAGTGTATCTAATTATTGACAATAAAGAGGTTAAAAAGACAAGTTGACAACAAAAAAATAAGGTGTCCTAATGGGAGGAGAGTAGACATTTACTTTTGCATGGCCTAGGCATGCGTCCGCATGGATACAGGTACCTGCACACACACGTGAACACACAATCAGATAACTTGTTAAGCAACAAGATAGTACAAGGATTCTTTTCTCAGAAAAGTCAGTTAAAAGAACATCTCATTGTAAAAGATCCCTAAAGACTGCCTAACCCACTAGGAGCACGACTGAATTATATCTGATATTAAGAATTCAGCCTCTGTTTCACATTTCTGCATTTTAATACTATATTTCGAATGTATCTTTAAATTGCCATGACCAGGTATGTGAAATTTCACTTTGTGTCTTTCTTTGCTTACCAATATATATTTTAGTTAATTGTTAAATGAATGCCCGATGCACTGCATCTCATTTACAAAGCTCATCTGACAGTAAAGAGAAGAAATTGAGGAGTGAGGAAAGCTCGAGGATTTGAGACAGCCAGAATAACTGGAATCTTCAGTGCCTGCATTTGCAATTCTCCATTCAACTAGGCTTTACCTAAATTCGACCTCACGTTGGGCCTGACGCCATAGATGCTAGAGACAGAGAGGCGGACATGATGAAGAGTCTGCCCTCCAGAACTAAATTCTATGAGAGAAAGGCAAAACAACACTAGCTAAGTAAAGAGCAGGCAGTGGGCAAATGATGTCCAGAGAAGTAAAAGGAAGGCTGAGAAAGCAAATGACTGGTGGTTTCCTTCATGAAATGTGGTCAAGAAACGCCGCTGGGAGAAAAGAACAATGAATGACATTCTGGATTGTGCTCGTTGTCTTTCTCATTGCTGTGACAAACACCTCACAAAAGCACCTCAAGGAAGGAAGGCTTTATTTGGTTCACAGTTTGCAGGTCCATCATGACAGGGAGGGCTGGTGGCAAGAGAAACTCCAGCTCTGGCAGCAGAGGGCTTGGGGACAGCTGGTCACACAGGAAGCAGAGAGAGATGGATGCTGGTACTCAGCGGCCTTCCACTTTGCCCCTCTCCATCCAGCACGTGACATGGCGCCACCACACTTCCTCCCTCAGCTAAACCTGTCTGGAAGCACCTTCAGGGTCACCCGAGGCAGCTCCTAGGTAACTCCAAATCCAGGGAAGTTGGCAATGAAGGCGACCACACAGATAGTCGCGAGCATCCAGCTGTGCCCAGGGAAGGTCCTAAGGAAGACAGAAGTTTGAAGGTTTCCAGAAACAGATAGAAGGCTGAGAGCTAGTGCCCAGCAGTAAAGGAGGGGGTGGTGGGGCATGTGGAGGCAGGTGGGACAGCACACAGGTTAGGAGTGGAGACTGGGTCATCAGGGCAGAGCCCACCCTCCTGAGAGAATGGGCATGCCGGGGCCTGCGGCCACTGCAAAGAAACTCCAGACACATGTGCCACCTTGTGCATCTGGCTTTATATGGGCCCTGGGGAATCAAACTCAGATTCTTCTGCTTTGCAGGCAAATGCCTTAACCACTAAGCCAACTCTCCAGACCCTGGACTGTGTTTCGAAGGAGAACCACAAGACTAGTGAATAGAACAGACCGGACTTAAAATGAAAACAGAAAAATCAAAACTGCTGAAAGCTTTTGACCGAAGCAAGGTGGGTGAGATTCATTTCTTGAGATGGAGACTGGGAACAAAGCCGGGCAGGGGCGTCAGGAGTCCTGTAGTGAACAGGTTAACTTTGAAATGCCTACAAACATCCAAAGGAAGGTGTTCAGATGAAAGCTGAATTTGCAGATCTGGATAGAGTTCAGGGGGCAAAGTCGAAAAAGACACAGATAGCTTCAGGAGTTGCTGGCATTTGGAATTTAAGGCAATGAACTTGAGGAAGCTCTTGGGGTGGGAAGGGAGAGAGGAGGAAGGAGGGGAGGTGATGGCAAGGAGCAACGAGCCAGCATTCAGAAGCCACAGAACAGCAGAAACAAAGAGAAACTTGGGTGTTGGTTACAGAAAAGAAATGAAGGTAGTACAGCACCATGAAGGTCTTTAAGATTCCAGAAAATCATGGTCTGCCAGGCAAATGACAGCCCTTTAAATCTTTGAATGCTGCATCCATGGACTCAGCTAACTGATCATCAAAATAGCCAAAGAATGGCTCAGTGGTTAAAGGCTTGCAAAGTCTTCCAGCCTGGGTTTGAGTCCCCAAGCCCACGTAAACCCAGATGCACAAAGGGGTGCATGCATTGGAGTAAATAAAAATATTAGAAAATATATCCACAGAGAAAAGAACGGTGTCTCTTTGAACATGGACAAACAGCTTCATGTCATGATCCCTAAACAATGTAACAACTGTCTACAGAATGTTCGTGTTATATTAAGTCATAGAAATGATCTAGAAACGATATATAAAAGGCTGCACATAGGTCAAGTGCAAACAATTTGCACTTTACACAAGGAACTTGAGTGCCCGTGGAGTTTGCTACCCAGACAGCATCCCAAAACCAGGCCCCCAGAGGCACCAAGGGAGGGTTGTGCTGGACCAATAGATCAAGTGCAACAGGAGCAAAGAATTGCCAAATCTTTGGTCATATTTCTGCCAGCAAAGCCTTTGAAAAGATCAGACTGATGGGAGTGGGTTCAGAAAAAGACGGGAGGTAAGAAAATGGAACATTTTGTTTCAACAATTCTTTCAAGGAGCTCTGACACACTAAGCTGGGAATTGAATGAGGCTAGTCCATGGGGACAAGGAGCCATAAGGACAGTAACTGAACCGGAGACCCAGGGAGCCTCTGCCACGCTCAACTTCATCCCATCAAGATCACAAAGACACTGAAGCCCTGGGTGTCAGATTTCCAACATTTCAAGACCAATAGAAGGTTCTATTTCCGTTTAAATTCCCCCAATTTCGCATGTTGAGTCGATTTATTTCTTTTTAAGGGAATCATTGTGCCAATCAAACACCCATCTGTAGGCCAGATGGTTCAGCAAGCAGAGGCCCTGCCTGAGGTCTAGTGTGGCATGGGGGAGGGAGGAGACATGCCTCCTGCTCACCCTGCTACCTGCTTCTCTCTCTGAGCCATTTCCACAACTCAGTCCCACTTTCCATGGTCTTTGTCTAGATAATATCAAATAACTAGTTTTAACATCTCTCAAGTGAACTGATGTATTGTTTTGATTCATAACATTAAGTATGATGTATGTCTGGAGCCAATGCTAAGTAAGAAACATTTTTTAAAAAAAAAATATACTTATAACAACAAAAATAAGACATCAAATACCTAAGTATAATTCTAACAAAAACAGCCAAACTTCTCCATAAAAACATCCCATAAAACATCACTGGGAGAAAGTAAGAATGATATTAAGATTCAGACATGGTGCTGCATGCCTTTAATTCTAGCATATGGGAGGCAGTGGTAGGAGTACTGCTGTTTGAGGCCAGCCTTGGAAAAATAGCAGTACGTGAAAAAAATTGCTATTTGATAATATAGCTGATCCTGATGTAGAAAGTCTCAAACTCCCAAAAGTTTTCTTAGGAGACTTGATAATGGGATTCTAAAATTTAAATGGAAATTCAAGAAGCCCAAGACACCAGTTAGTCAAAGAAGAACAGAACTTGGATATCCAGATCTATTCTAGGAGCCGAGCATGAGGCTCAGGACTGTAATCCAGTGCTTGGATTGGAGGAGGATCATGAGTTCAAAGCTAGTCTGGAATACATATTGAAAACTCGGTTCCAAAAGTTAAACAAAAGTTTCACTATTAATCTACAATAATTTAAACCTGCAGATTAATGTGTTGACACTAGATTAGACAAATTAAACAATAGGATTGAATAGAAAATACAGGAACAGATCCACACAAGCAACTGAACGAAAATGGAGGATAGCCTTTTCAGTGAATTTTGACTGCATCTAGACAAAAAACAATTTACAAGGTTATATATCTAAGTTAAAGGGTTAAATAACCCTTTATGAGCTTGAGATAGCTGAGGATTCTTAAACAAGATTTAAAAACATTAAAGCATCATAAAAGAAAAGAGGCATGGATTAGTTAGACTGCATTACAATAAGAATGTGTGTTTAAGACAGACAAGGTGGAACAGACAGTAATCATAGCACACAGAAGGTAGAGGCAGGGGGACTGGAAGTTCAAGGTCAGCTTTGGCTATCAACCCAACAAAAAGAAAAAAATGTACTTACTTAAACTCACAATTAAGAGAGTTAAAAAGCAAGCCACAGAATGGGGGAGAATATATCTGCAATACCCATGTCTGACATAGAATTTCTGTGGAACCCCTCCAAATCAAAGAAGCTAAAAGAAAAGTGGGTAAAAACTATTAAAGGACACTTGACAAAAGAAGGTGTCCAAATTACCAAAACATCCAAACAGGTATTTGACACGCACAAGAACAGCACAATGAGAACCATCACAAACCACCAGCAGGGCTACATCTTACAAAATAATCATTCCTAGTTTCTGGCAGTTATGGGGAATATCTGAAACTCTTTCTTATATACTGCTGAGAGGAATGTAAATTGGAAGAACCACTTTGGAAAATTGGCAGTTTCTACTAATGTAGAACATATGCTTTGGGAATTTACTCATGACCCAACAATTCCATTTCTAGGTATATTCCCAACAGAACTGTAGTTGTGTGTGCATCAAAACACTTATTCAATAATATTCATGGCAACATTACTTTTAAGTGCCCAAAACATAAATGTCCATTAACAGGAGAATGAATGAACCATGCTCTATGCATATTCATAAACAGCAAGAAAATCAACCAGCCTAAAGTAAATGGAAAGATACAGATGAATCTTTAAACATAATGTTGAACAAAAGAAACCTGACACGTGAGAGCAATGCGTATAATTCTATTTATTTGAAGCCCAAAATCTGACCAAACTAGTATCTAGTGATTGAGGTATGGATGGTTACTTACCCTTGGGTAACTAGGGGGAACATCAGAATCTTCTGGGGTGCTAGTCACAGACTATTCCTTGGTGTTGGCCATAGTGTTCGTGTAATAAAAATCATCAGTTGTGTACCCTTTACTGAACAAGTTTCCATTGATGATTTGATGTATAATGTGTAGCATAGACAGATGCACACACCCCATGGACGATCGCAGAGGCCAAAGGAAGATGCCAGGTATCCTCCCTCTTCGATTACTCGTCCACCTTACTTCCCTGAGATAATCTCACATTAATCCAGAAGCTCCTCAGATTTTAGTGAATCTGGCTAACCAGGGAGCCCAGCCCTCCTCCTGTCTCTAACCCTCAGCACTCTGGAGTTCCTGGCATGCATGCCCAGACCTCGCTTTCTAAGAGGATGCTGAGGATCGGCAGACACTCGGGCCTGCACAGCAGGTGCTCGTACCCACTGAGCCATCTCCCAAGCCCTCAGGAGTTCCCTGTCAAACATACTTATTGACAGGGAACCTGCGATGCACCAGGCCTCTTTCGTTAGTGTAACTTTGAAGAAAGAAGTGATAAAACCTCCGGTAAGTGGGGTTTACAAGAGATAAAGCACAGATCGTTTGAAGTATGAAAGGGAATGTGGTTTTCTGTGACACGGGACAAAAGGCACTCAAGTCCTTCTCAATCTGATGTAACCAAGGTCAGTGAGTTCTTAATGGGCCGTATTGAGTCATATTGATAAGATTTCTATTCACTCACATCCTTCCTGCAGAGTGAGATGTGACAAGGCCAGTCCCACTGTGGCTGAGAATTCATGGGTGCGGGAGTGCCTTAGAAAGGGGAGATCTTTCACCAACACTCCCTTGCCTTCCAAAAGCCACAATAAACAAAGTGGGAAAATAGAAAGGATTTCTCCCAAAGGTGTCTTTGACACCTGGAGGGTTAGAGAGCAACATTTGACCTCTTGTAGGACTCTGGGGCAGCTATGACAATAATACTGCATTAGTCAGCATTATATTACTATAACAAAACACTTAAAATAATTAACTTGTGAAGAGTAAAAGGTTACTTTGGTCAAGGGCCCCATTGCTTTGGGTCTCTGGTGAGGAGGGCCTGGCAGAGCAAATGGCTCCCCTCCTGACTGCAGAAGCCTAGAACAAGATAGGAAGAGACTAGGACCCCCGAATCCCCTTTGAGGACGGGGCACCGATGACTGAGCCCTGCCTCCTAGAGGTCCACTGCCTCCTGACAGCAGCACCTCAGGGAAACAAACCTCTAACACAAGACTTTTACAGGACACTTATACAAACCACAGCAAATGCCCATTTTGCAGATGGTGAAACAAAGTAGTTGATGACTCCTCACAGTAATAGAGCCAATGAGCTTTAAAATCTAGACTTAAATCAGGGCCTCTGGCTATAAAGTAGCCTTCTTTAAACACTGTTACTTACCTACAATAGCTGATTCTCACCTCCTATCTAAACCATTTATTTACAGCTGGTATAACCCCTTTGTTAAATAAGAATCGCTTTTGCAATTGGGAGCTATGTCTGTGTAGACTGGGGACATCAGCAGGGGGCTGTCAGAGTTCAGATCTTCAAAGTTTCTCTCAATTCACTGGGTTAAACCCACCACCTTTAGAAAAGAGCCACTCAGAGTTTATTGAGCACAAGCTCTTAGGAAAGAGATGAGTAAATACTTCTGCTAATAAGTCAAAAGTTCTAAACGAGCAGTGTTCTGAGAAATATGGCATGTTAGGAAATCTCTGGAACTGTTCTGCAATTGCTTGCTGCCCGGCTGCCTCTGCAACCCCATCGCAGGCAGGCCCCACCTCCAATCTATCAAAGGTCATTCTTAAATTTCCCTGAGGTTTGAGTTCTATTGCCAAATCAGTAAATACTGGCACACAGGACACTGCTCTCTCTGTGGCTTGCTTTTGGGCTCTGTTGGGAAACATAGTTCCCTGAGTGACAAAAGCTTCTCCATGCAATCATGAGTGTTAAAAATAGATCCATACATGCAAGAGGAGTGACCATGGGAAGTGGTTTGGGCATTTCCTGTGGTCACATGTACATCTGCTTCTCACCAACTGATTTCTAGAGTGGGATTGTGGGTGACTCACAGTAGCAGTTTGTTTACCAAACAACTGGAAGCAATATGCAAAGGAGACATGCAAAGCATGCAGAGAAAATGAAACTCAAGGTTCTCCCCTCGGTCCCCTTGACCTCGGTCAGAAGCAGGGAGTTCAGTGCTGTCATCAGCTCCACACCCCTGGCCTCCGTCTCCAGGCCCAGGGTGCTGCATAACGCTTGACCCTCGTAGACAGATCTCTAAATTATTACGAATAAGTACCCCAAACTTAACACAAACCAAACAAGTTTGTGGAGGTGAAATGACTCAATGACTAGTGTTGTTTCCCCATTTGCCCAAGCACATCTGTAGGAATCATGTGGGTTCCTTTCCCCATCCCCAGTCCCACGGGCCAGTCACCCACTCTGCCCTCCTGGGAGCTGCTCTGTCCTCCATCTCTCACCAGAATGATCAGAACAGGCCAGCTTTGACTCTATCCCGGCAAGCCTCTCTCCTCTGCTAAAACCCTCCGAGCTTCCCTCCAAACCTGCAGTCTTAGCTCAAAGCTTCTGTGGACTCGAGCTCCGGCCCGTCTGTCTACTCCAGGAATGTTGTGAATGTTCAATACATCCCAGAGACCTTGCTGCCTGTTCCGGACATCCAAGCTTATCCTGAGAGCATGAGCTTTTCCCTCCAGAGGAGAACTTCTCTCTATTATCCAGGTCTCTTTCCTCAGCCTCCAAGCTTGCATCTCACCATCACATCGATCTCATGACCAGGACTGATTTTTAGACTGCTTCCTACCATGAAATTGCCTTTCTTTTTTTTTTTTTTTTTTTTTTTTTTTTTTTTTTTTTTTTTTTTTTTTTTTTTTTTTTTTCTTTTTTTTTTTTTTTTTTTTATTTTTT
>PVHP010008754.1:0-37705 GCA_004024765.1 Zapus hudsonius
CCCCACCCGCCATACTCACAACATCCGGGGGTAAGATACCCTTCCCCAAAACCATCAAACTCCACAGCCCCGACAAATGAACCCGTCTCACTGCCCACTGCACTCTGCCATCCCCCACACCCACCGACCCCTGCAGATATCTCAAAGGCATTCCGCCAACCACCTCAAGTGGAATCGAAATGGGCAGACCTCAACGCAAGAATATTAAACTACCTGAGGAAACTGCCATCGACCAGCATCGAGAGACCCTTCAACGTCTGGAACGATATCCAGCCACCAGAAGGCAGTTAGTGTAGTGCTGGAAGGCACTGCACAGGCTGCCAGGGGAAAATGCTCAACAACATCTGGAGTAAACAGAGACCACTGACACGAAACACAATCTGAGGTCATGAGTAGGCTGACCACACCCCCTACTGGGAGAGAACATTAAACCAAGAATGGAGCACTTGTGCAATGGAGGAGCCTGGGCCTGGGGGAGACAATCAACAGTTTTCAAATTTGGCCAATTTTCCACTTAGTGAGGGGGACCCCATGTCTGGAACTTTGGATTCAGGTCTATAGTCACTGGATCCCGTACTCTTGGGCTCCCATGACAAGATGCACTATGGGAGTGATTGACGGGGAGGCTATTAAAAATAGAAACTAGGTAAACCAGAAATGTGTATATTTGTTAACCTACACTGATCACACTCTCCAATGGAGATTGTGCTTGTATTTTTCAGGATGCAGTGAGAGCTGGGGCCCATCTAACCCTACCTGAGATTCTGGCAAGAAAGGAGCCACCACAGTCATAACGTGGAGGATCCATATGGAACCCCACAGAGAATGACAGGAGGGACAACGGACCCATAGCCACAGACATTCAATCAACACAGGATAAGCCAGTGGGACAGAAACCAATGATCTTCGACACAAAGACCCCTAAACTCACAATCTTAAAGCAGCCTTAATACTCATCCACCATGACTCAGGGACCTATGTGGAAGAGAGGGCGGAAAGATTGTAAGAGCCGTGGTGGGCGAGAGTATCCAAAGGCATGGCACCCTTCAGCAACAACACACTAGGGCTAGGAGGACCGGGCTGAGTACTAGGCTATCCAGGGTCCCTTGCCACAAGGACTGATCCAGACGGTACACAGAGGAGGATATCCAGCTAATTGGGGAATTGGGGATAACAACTCATTGTTTGCCCACTGAATAATGTAACACATTATGGACAGTAAACATATATTTAAGATTAAAAAAAGAAACAACAATAGATTTGGTAATAGAAAAAAAAAACAGTGACAATATTATTATAGTGATAATGGGAAGCCCCAGATTCCACCCAGTCTCTGAGGAGGACAGTCTCTGTAACACATGAGTAACCCCATTTAAGCAATGTCATCTCAAACTGCATGCTTAAGAGTAAAATTCATGATATTCATTTTTGTACTGTTTTCACCCTATCAGAAGTATCTTTTTTAGGTCTAATTAGAGAGCACAGAAATATAAATGTATACAAATCTATACAATGGCCCTCCCATTGTGATTTTTCCAGGTGAAATCTGTGGCAAAGACTATCTGTTAACTCATAAATAATTGCTACTAGAAAATGTGTGCTGTAAAAGAATCCTGTTTTGTTGTTGCTCGTGATTTTTTTAAGGCTTGAGCCTTTTCTGAGGCAATGTAATGCATGTGAAAGAGATACAATTGATTCACTTTGGAAAATGCAAGATATGCAATTCACATCTTGTCAGATTTAAGATTAGTATTATACATTACCCTGTCAGATATTAAAATATCTCTCCCATTGAGACTAACAAGTATAATTCATGACAAATGTAGATAGGATGGTAATTAACAAGTGCTCACAATTACAAGAGTTTGAGCACTATCTAACCTTAGAATCCTGTCAAAAAGGTTTAAATTTGAAATTATATCCCTGTCTTTTTTAAAGTTGTGCTTGAAAATAACAAGTTAAGACAATTTCTGTTATTTAGATAGCATGCTGAAGCTGATATTTATGCTGTCTGAAGTAGCTTTCAACGGGGAAAACCCCTGCATTTTAAGACTAACCTTCTTTTCTTCTTGCTGACAGTCATACTATTTATTACATACATAAAGATAGTGATTAATTAATTGGAAGGAGTTAGAGAAGAATGACGTTCAGCTATCATGGAGGAACTTGTCAACACAATGGAGTTCTGAATATAATAAAGACTCACAAATGATATCAGACTTATCTAGAGAAAAGCTTTAACAGTAGCTGAGAATATAAATAAGGAAAAATTAATTATCACAAACCAGAATTGAAAATCATATGGCTTACTGGATAATGAAATTGTTCTGGTAAAAGAAATGCAAATGAATATAGACCCAAGGATGAGAACACACTTATCCTATATAGGGATGGAGAGAAAATAAATGCAGGCAAACTGACATCCTTCTTTTCTCATTAATTATGCTTCTTACTAGGATGATAATAGGAAGGTTATGTTCAACCCTGTTTTTTTCAATGAGGGGGGAAGTGGAACCTAATTTAGAATAAGTCACATATTTGAAAGGAATAGAAACTAAAAATTAAAGCTAACAGAAGGTAAAGGTCTTTAGTGCTTTCCTGGGACCTATAAAACTTGAGACCTTGATGAAACCATTTGATTGTTCACATTATAGTTTCAAGGGGGATTGGTATTGTACATATTGTTTCTTATCTATCTCCATGTGGGGTATGGACACAAGGGCCAATATAACAAAACATTCCCTCTTGAAGATCTATTATAGAACACACTCTCAAGCATGATTAGGGAGCATAGATGGACCCATTTCAAAGATGCTAATACATCAGACTTTAAGAAGAACACAGTACAAAGAAATCATCCAGTTTAATTATTTAATTTCATCAGTGAGGAAACTGAGGTCAAGCAAAGAAAGAATTCTTCCAATGTCATTGAGTTATTTAAGTAATTTATTTCTCAGAGAAATTTTTGTATTAAACTATCCTGACATTTCCTCCAGATGATTTGAATGCAAAAACAAATGAGAAGCATGTCTTCCTTCATGATCATGTTCTCACATTTGTCCATTAGTTATGGTGACTAGCTTTTTAAATATAAAGATTTCTGAATATTGCATAGGGTACATTTAGACAAAAAATATTGATTATCTAAAATTCAAATTTAATCTTGATTCATGAATTATATATGATAATCTTACATTCAACATATATCTTTCATTCCTATTCTAATGATGAACATTCAGTATTATCTATACCAATAAAAGATGATGAGAATAGACAAAATAATTTTCTGTGACATCTCAATTCAGTGAATTATGAGTGGTTTAGCAAATTTAGCCAGTTCCTTATGCTTCCTGGAACCACCCTAGACCACTTATGTACCTTGCTTCATTTACTCATTGGAATCTCTTCTACATGGGATTTCTTATTTAGGCCTTTTTTCTCTTCTACTAGGTATACAGTTGAGCTGGATAATAACCAAAGATTGGTAATAAAAGACATTTTTGAATTGAAAAACATTGCATAAACAATGCCATCATTCTCAAAAAATCTTGTGATCATTAGGAAAACTAGAGTCTACACAATTACACCATTCCTGCTAGTATACTAGAAAATTAGTACCAGAGAAGGTAAGGAGGTCAAGGAAATGCAGCCCAAATGTTTGTCAAACATGACTGACCACCACAAACACAAGAGGATTTTTATTTTTATTTAAACTATGAACTGTTAGGCTTCATTCACAAAGGATCTGATAGAGTAGATCTTGGGTTGAACCCAGAATCCTCCTTCTCATCATTCAGGTAATTAAAGCACTGAAGCCCCATAAAACAAATTTCTGGTCCAGTATGTGTTCAGGAAGCCCATCCCCCTCCCAATCCAACCTGTTCTCTTATTTAACCATGAGTAAGTCCCTTTCATCACATCTATGAAGCAGTCTATTTTAAACCCACTATTTTTCTTATTTAAAGCACAAATTCAAAACTATGAAGTCATTTCCAATCCTCTCCTCAAAATAAGGTGGCTTAAGTGTTTGAAATTTTCACATTATATATGGTTTATACATAAGGCTTAATAACTCCTTGAGGTGATGTATGGGCATCTGGATTAAAAGAAATAAAGCAACCTGGTTAAATTTGAATCATTTATTTCTATCTAGGAATAATGGGGGGGGGTGACTTACTACATACTCAAAGTCCTTTATTTCTACTTGCTATTATCTAGTCAGGCATGATTTAATTGTTCTATACCCAGCAGCAAATCTGCTAGTGTCAAGAGTGTGGACATGAAATGCTGACCTAAGTTAACTTACAAAATAATAAATGACCCACTACCAGGCATGACTTTGGCAATCAAAATCAGTTGAGTGGCTAAAAATGACTGTATTATTTGGCAATCTTGATGTACTTTGAAAAGCTACTCTGATGGATTTAGATCCCTTTAGCATGATGTGTAGTTCAGACACAACATGCTTGGTCACCCATACAAAGAGATTGAATTTATGTCTGTGAGGATGATTCCACCACTCTGGAGAATTTGCATATATGAATTAGCATAGTTTTAATCCTGTGCTTTTAGACTGGATCCAGACACAATGCCCTTGAGTTAAAATAGCTAATATGGTCAATGTAGTTAGTGAGACCAGTGTCTAAGCATAAATTATATCACATTCCCTTGGAAAAATAGCAGTGACTGCTAGCACTTTGTGATGATAGTACAACTATCACTAGATCTGACAGACTGTTTAAGTACACTATTTTGTTTAGTTCTCAAAACACCTCACAGACAGTTAGAGATTATTAATCCTATTATAAGAAATAGAAAGCTGAGGAAGAGAGATTTCCTTCATTCCTTCCTTAATTTATCAATTTAACAATCATATATCAATGATGGACTGAGGTAGGCACTGCTCTAGGTCCTGGGGTGACAGCAATGAAAAGAACAATATCTTTTCTTTCATAGAACATATATGATGATGAAGAAAAGCAGATTGTTGTAGTTTTAATGGGTGTTCCCCAATAGATTCAAGAGTTTATTAAAGCTTGTGATTTGTCTCCAGCCTTCTGTCTGGAGGAGGTGTCACCTTAGATTGACCTTCTAGGGTCCAGCCCTAAGGTGTGTCAGGGATGTGTCTGGAATTCCAGTTATTCATATTCAAAGAACAGTTTGAGCTCAAGTCTGGAGTTCCTGCTGTTTGAGTGTGCTTGCTTGCTTTGGGAGTTGCTGGTGATGGATTTCTCTCTCTGCTTGTACCTTTGAAAGGGGGCCAGCCTCTTTCACCATTATGGAACTTCCCCTGGATCTATACCTTCAATAAATACTCCCCTCCCAAAACTGTGCCTGGTTTGGACATTCATCAAAGTGATGTGTGGTTGACTATGACACTGATCTGAATATAAGAAACCATTTTAGATGATATTTTAGCACTGAAGAAAACAAGATAGGGTAAGTTGGGAAGAAAGCAGGAGTGCTGTTTTAAAAAATATTCAGGAAAGCTGAATGAGAAAGTGGCCTATTAAAACCTACTTGAATGAGGTAAGGTTGAAAGGAATGAAGACTTCACTCACAATTGCACTGCAAGAATTTGTTTCATTTGGGACCAAAAGAAATCAAGACCCAAAGTTTCCATATATAACTGTGTGTCCCAAGAAAGCAACAAAAACAGTTATTGGTATAATCACCAAAACTGATTGTTGCGGTCAGCTTCTTAGTTGCTGCGCAGAAAAAAAAACAAACAAAAGCAGCTTGTGGAGGAATGGGTTTATTTGCTTACAGACTCCATCCTGGCAGGGAAAACGATGGCATGAGCAGAGGGCTGGACATCTCCTCTGCCACAGCACTGGAAACAGCGGCAGGAAGGTGTGCCAAATACTGTCAAGGGGAAGCTGGCTTATAACCCCAAAAGCCTGCCCCAACAACACAGCTCTAGCAAGATTCTAATTCCTGAACTGCCATCAGCTGAGGATCAATCACTGAGAACACATTCATTTGTTTGTGGGGGACACCTGGATCAAACCATAACAGTCTGCCTCTGGCTCCCACAAACTAATAATCATAAATACAATGTGTTCAGCTCATCTCCTAAATCCCCACAGCTTTCAACTGAAGCCATAATAACAAAAACAAACCCGTAATGGCACAGAACATTCACAATGCAAAACATGAGGCATAGCAAAAAAACAGATTGACCAGTACCAGATTTAAAACAAGCAGGGCACCATCAATCTCTAACTCCAAGTTCAATTATTCTAACCAATAACAAGTCTCTTGGAGATTCGATTCTGCCCCTCCAGCTTGGCTACTCATAGTCTGGGAAAATTTCATCTGGTGCTGGCAGCTCGCCTTGGCACCCATCCATAGTCCTGGCATCTTAATGGGTCTCCATTGCAACCCACAGTTTATCCTCATGACTCCACCAGCTTCCATGCAGGCAATCTAGAACACCTGCTTCACACTCTGATGGCCATTTTTCAAAAACAAAACTATGTTGCAAATCCAATGACCCTCTCTTCTTGCATTTGTTCTACTCCACAGAACCAGGTGTTGGTAGGTAACTACCAATTTGTTAATCCATTGGGGAACAAAGCATTCAGGCCCCTTACTTCAAAGAATCCGCATTCTTCCTTTTGCTCCAATGCAGATCACCTGGCCCAATCTCAGTGGTTGTAATCTCTCAAACACTTGCAGATGAATGGGCAGCAGTTTCAACCCAAAGATCTTTCTTCCTGTGCCATCTCCATCTGCTCACACCATTCCATCTTTACGTAAAACAACCCTGCAGCCGGGCGTGGTGGCGCACGCCTTTAATCCCAGCACTCGGGAGGCAGAGATAGGAGGATCACCATGAGTTCGAGGCCACCCTGAGACTACATAGTGAATTCCAGGTCCGCCTGGACTAGAGTGAGACCCTACCTCGAAAAACCAAAAAAAAAAAAAAAAAACCCTGCACAGGTTCTCAGGACACAGGCAGGCAGAAAGCAGAAAGCCTCTCACACAAACTGCTTCTGGCACAGTCCTGACCAAGTTATTTCTCACCCTTGTAAGCCATATTGGGGAAAGAGGCAACTCAGCACCATCAAAATTAACTTTGACAGATCAAAGGAACAGATTGATGAAAATTCCCCTACTCCCTTCTCGGAAGAAAGAGAGTCATTACTGGTAAAGAAGGTCTGAGTTTAAAGGAATGTCTGTAAATAGCCATATGTTTGCCATGAGATTAAAGTGACCACCTAGATGTGTCCAGGAGGTGAGTTAAAAGGTTATGAGCCACCTGTGTTCCATTAGTATAGTAGATAACTGTGAAATGTCCATGCCTGTAACCTCAAACGACCCACCTGTGTGTCATAAAGATAATAGATAACTGTGAAATGCCACATGCCTGTAAACTCAAACATACAAAAATGTAGTAAAGAAGGCAGAGGGGGTCCTTGGTCAGAGGTTCAACTTTTTGAGCCAGGACATGGACCCCAGCATGCTGGAAATAAACCTCGCGGTGTGACTTGCATTACTTTGTGTGTCTTCTGTTCTTTGAGGAGTGCTCGACCTCGGACCACCACAAAATGTGAATACTTTCTCAAATGGCTATGCTTCTATTACATATATATTCCTTTTTGGTCACATCGATTTGAACTTGGAGGTACTAAAAAGTTAAATATGTAGATCAATTTATGTGTAGGCTGTGTTCTTTCTCTGAGTTAAAGAATAGTATTAAACAGCAGACTCTTACTTTGGACGAGTATGTAGTCTTTATTTATGTAACAGAAGCCATTCATATATCTGCTCAATGAACATAACAATAAAATGGAACAGAAATCTAAAAATCAGAAGTAGAGGTGTGCTGCCTTGTATGGCTGGAGGGAAGTGAGGAGGGAAGGAGACAGATCACAATGGTAACTAAAAACTGATCACTCAAAGTCCCACAGTTAACTAGAGGAATAAAGATTTAACAGATATCTCTCTGACCATAAAGTTGATATTTCCTTCTGTTATACTTCAGAACAAAGAAGGTACCAACTAGAAATGCCTCATTCTCCCAACATCAGATAACGCTTCAACCTAAATCACTATTTCAACCTGTCTTATATTAAGTTCTGTTTCCTCTTTTTCTCTACTGATGTTCTCTTTTTAAGTGATTTTTTATAGTTACAGGTATTAACTTCCCTCTACATTTTGGAGAATTTTCAAATGTCTATCTGCACGCTATACCTCTTATGTACATATTCTATGTTCCATTTAATATTTCAGTTTTATGCTTTAATGGACATCTCAACTCTAACATGTCTTAACTTTATCTTCACCAGATACTTTTTATCCTAAAATATGATTTTGTAGTCCACCCAGTGATCCAAGTTAAAACCTAGCATTTCCCTCCACAGCATTATCAAGGCTGGTTAACTCTACCTCACAAACACATGACAACTGTATACATTTTCTTTACCTATGCAACTATCAGCTCAGTTTTTGTCAATATCTTGGTATTATTCTTGAGTTGCTACAATAATGTCATAATAAGTCCCCCTTGAGTCTATAAGTGAACATTTTTTATATAAGAAGCCAGGTCCTTTAAAAAAATCTACTTTAAAGTAATTTAGGTTCTTACATAGTTGTAACACACAATTCAGAAAGATCCCCTATATATATATTCCATAGATTCCCCCAATGGTAACATCTTATCAAACTATAGTAAACAATAATGACTGGGATATTGACATCAATATGGCAAAAATTCAGAACATTTCATCACTACAAGGATCTTCATTCTTCAATTTAATAAACATATATATTCCCTTCTTACTTTCTGATATTTACTAATCTATTCTCCATTTCTAGTATTATCATATCAAGAATGCTATATAAATGCAGTCTTATAGTATACACTCTTCAAAAATGCCCTGGAGAGATTTCCAGGTTCTTATATGTATCAATACTTCATTGCTGTTGGATAAATATTGTTCTATAATATGTATATAGTCATGTATATCTAGATTATCTCTAAATTTGGAGGGACTTTAAATGATATTTTGGTGCTAGAGAGATTGCTCAGTAGTTAAGGTGCTTGCCTGCAAAGTTCAACTGCAGTGGCTAGAGGCCCATTCTCTATTTCTTTGTCATTCTCTCTTCTCTCTGTTTCTCTCCTTGCCAATAAATAAGTAAATAAGCAAAACAAAATAAAAAATAAATGTTACTATGTCTTTAATTTTAGTTTTAATGTGTTAATTGCTAGAAAGTTGTTAGAATATGAAAATGTAATTCTATTTGTCTGTGATATAGCCTTATATCCTGTAATCTTTCTGACTAACTTATTAGTTCTAGTGGCGAGTTATCATAGATTCCTTGGAATCTTCTGGTTATACAATCATATTACCTTCAGATTTGGATTCATTTCAGTGTTCATGTCTTTTTATTAACCAGTTTTTTTTCAACTAATTTAGCAGGAACTCTCCCTGATTTGGTATACTAAGTAGCTTATGGACTGCGTTAATTGTTCATTTATTGACAATCTACTTTTCAGAAGCTTTACACTGCTATTGTAGTGGACTTTGTTTATCTAGTAACATTAGTCTCTTTGAATGCTGCCTTGGGGGAATGGAAGGAGTTTGTCCAGTTTGAGGCACCTGCTTCCCATGGGGGTGGGGAGTCTCTACTGCACTTGTGATGAAGATTGCTTCTGACCCAAATGTTTGTGGTGATGGAGTTTGTCCTGTTGGTGGGATATAATGTATGGCTCCAAGAGCCACAAGTTGTTTAAACAATACCTGTCTGGCTGTGGTGGAGGCTTATGGTTTCCTTTCCTGCCTCCCACCAGTCATTTATTTTCTCTGTCTTGCAGCAGGTGAATCATATACTTGTGACTATCCAAATTTCGTTCTCCAGCTTTCACCTCCTATCTGAGTGCTATACTTGGGCAACTCACCTCTAATAGCTTTTATTTTTGCATTATTATCAATATTAATTTATTTCTTCTAAGAGATGACTTCAAGATCCAGTTGATGTTAGTGTGTAGCATGATCATTCAGGAGTCTTGTTAAGTAAAACAAAATGGATGGAAAAGGAAAGAGAAGTCAAATTATTGCACACTCAGCAAGTCCCTACATTAATTTCTAAAGCTACAAGTGTACCTCACCATGGACCCATATTGGGATAAGATGTTTGTCCCTTTATATTCCTGCCTGAATCATTTATTCCATGTGGGCTACCAGGGAAAGAGTTTGACGTTCAGTGAAATAGCTCTCTTCAGTGAGAAATTACCTTCTGACACTTCCAGCCCCTGGGGCAATAATCCATTTATTCAAGTAGTGTCTAATCTATATTAGTATCAGTTCCAAAACCACCTGTTTTTACATAACTAACCACTTGGCCCTATTTCCTTCATTAATCCAAGTGCAAACTAAATCACATTGACTAGGAGAGGGAGTGTGGGAAGCCCCGATCTTTCTTCATAGCTGAGAGTTCTTTGCCTGACTTGCAGCATATCTACTGCCAAGGAATTCTCCACTAGTCACTGATGTGCTAATGGAAGATTTACTCAAAGCCACTAGTGGTCTATCATGTATGACTTTTTCTCACCCCTGTGATGGTTTAAGTTTTGATGTCAACTTGACCTTTTTTGTAATATTGGGAAGGGACCTGATGTTGTTCACAGAAAGGCAGCCCTCTCAGTAGGGGGCAGGATGTAAGGAAGCTAGGGGAGCTAGAAAGCTATATCCTTTCCTGGGAGGGCAGTGCAGGAAGGAAGGAAATTCCAGAGACTCAGTGAGTCAACAAGCCTGGGAATGGGTTGCAAGACCTGGCTCTAAGGCTATTTAAAGGGGAAGAAAATCTCTCCACCCCTTCTGTTTTGTTCCTGTGTATATGGTGTTGGTGATGGGTTTCTCACTCTACTTGGACCTGTGAAATGGAGCCAGCCTTTTTGCTATTATGGAACTTCCCCTGGATCTGCAGCCTCAATAGATACTTTCCTCCCATAAACTGTGCCTGGTTTGGAGATTCATCTCAGTGGCATGTGGCTGACTAGGACACCCCCTTTCAATATTTTCACTGTGGGTTTTCTTTGCTTTGTGTATTAATGATGATGCTTTCCATATTTTCATGTGTGCTCATTGACTGTTTGAAAATAATATTTTACTTTTTTTATTTACTTGAGAGAGAGAGAGAGAGAGAGAGAGAGAGAGAGAGAGAGAGAGAGAGAGAAAAGAGGCAGAGAGACAGAGAAAGGGCACTTCAGGGCCTCCAACAACTGCAAATGAACTCCAGACACACATGCCTACTTGTGCATCTGGCTTTTTGTGGGTCCTTGGGAATCAAACTCCAGTCCTTCTGCTTTGCAGGCAAGCACCTTAACTACTAAGCCCATCTTTTGAGTTTTGTGTGGGTAATTTTCTTGTCTAATTATTTTTTGAGACTGGATTTTACAATGTAGTACAGACTGCCCTCAAGCTGGTGATGCTTCTGTGTCAACATCCTGAGTGGTGGTTTCACAGGCTTGTGTCAACACAGCTAACTTTTTGTTGGATATTAAGAATGTTCTTTATTTATTTTTTATTTCTATGGAATCTTTGACTATGTGTGGGATATTCTTGACTTACATAGGATATTTTTTATATATGACAGGGGAGAAAAAAAAAACAGTTGCTTTTTGTAGTTCTGGCAATCAAACTGAGGGTCAGATATACACAAAGCAGACCCTCTACCTACTGACTTATTTCCCCAGTTCTTGATTTGTTTTTAGTTGATCAGCTTTTCCTCTCTAGTCCATATATCAGGACAACTGCAACCTTTGTTTTGAGCTCATTTTACCAGTCTGTACTATCTCTGTGTAGGAAATTATTTTTAGATGACTTCAAGGGCACAAGTTTTAGTAATTTGACTGCAACAACCTGGTCTTTCATTGTGGAATTTCTGATTAAAAAATACAAATGTGGGCATTTTCTCTACAATTTCAAAGCAATGAAATTAATTTTAGTTGTTTTTCTGTCATTCAGCTGCATAAACAGTTCCTTAATAATGTTCATTGTCGCACTACTTGATATTCCAAACCTAACTGTATGCTTGACAATTTGAGTCACAAAATGCTCAACTCTTAAACCCATAGCTAAATGTTGCTGGAATCATCTCTAATGGAAATATAGTGTCACTCCTCCTTAAACAATAATCACCCCTGATAAGAAGGCACAGACAGAAGTTGCAGATTGGACAAAGTTTTAATACAGACAGGAAGTTTATACTACAGTTTAATGATGAGAAATTTAGAGGTGCAAACTGCAGAGAAAGACAGAACAAACACATTGAACTAGAGTTAGCGTGGGTGTGTCCAGTTGTATAACCTCTCTTGTCTTTTATACACAAAGCCAAGTCCATGGTTTGACTTTTCTGCTATTGTAGCCCAATGAATGTCCTCCTTTCCTGTGAACTCTTATCCATTCTGGAAGATAGCATCTACTAGTATTAAAGCTAAAATTTAATGTGTTAAGTAGACCAGATATGGAAGTCATAAAATCCTAACCTCTCACTTCATAAAAGGAAAAACTGCCTAGAGAAGTAAAGGATTTTTCTAAAAGTAGATTAATTAAACTTGATTTAGAATACCAGAGGTTTAGTGAGAGGTTCTTTATTTTATACCACTTACTTAAATAGAAATGTTTTGGCAATGTAGTTTGGTTTGCATTAGAAATGAGCTCTACACCCCACTTCTAGTGCTGGAACACTTTTACAGACAAAAGTGCATTGACTTCCAAGGCAGGTTGACCACAGGACTATGTAAAATTATAGAGAATTCTATTGTCACCTTAGAAAAACAAGCCTGTAATGGGACGACTTAAAGTCATGTCCAGGCTCTGAGGTGACCTATTTCATAGAACCACCTAGAATTCTGTAGCACATAAGATTTCTGCCTTTGTTATATTTTACTCTATGTGAAGGTTGATGAAAAATAAAACAAACCCCTCCTTTAGTTCCATTGCTAATTGTTACACATTGTAACAGTTTCTGGAATGTAATTGATCATACTGTGTACACATCTACATAGCAATAAACAGTTTTGGGATGGCATGGGACAGTACATTTTGGCCTGGAGATTGATTTGTGTGCTAAAGGATGACTTGAAACTACTCAATTATTTTGGCATTTTCCAATTGATAAAGGATTTTTTTTTTGTAGCAGGCCAGTGGTTCTCAACGTTTGGTAATGGGGTACAAGACTGTATTTTGAAAAAATTCCCAAGTGCTTCTCATGTGCAAATAGGATTTCAAACACTGAGTCCCAAGAGTGCATTGCTAATGTCTGAAAGAATTTAAAGTCAATGAAATTTCCTTTGTTGATTTGATTAATGAAGTATAGTTTCTACACAATAAAGTTGACTAATTTTGAGCATAGAGCTCTATTAATTTTGACAAATTTAATACCTGAGTGACCATTCTCCTTGAAGAAAACTGCTCTCATTTCTCCTACCATAAATCAAGTGTTCTACCACTTGATATAAGGGCATGCATAAATCCTGTACTCTATTTCATCTGGCTTCTGTCACTCAGCAGAATGTTGGTACAAGTCATCCATGTAGTTTGCTCCTTTTAAAGTGGCATTTAATTATATTACTTTCTCATGAAATATTTATTCCTATTTCTTTTGATGGACATCTGGACTCTCCCATTTTGACTTTTATAAATTGCTGGTAACATTCCTGTGTTTTGGCAAACATATGTTTTCATTTACCTTGGTTAAGTATCTATAACTTGAGTACTTGCATCTTGAACTTTAAAAGATATGGTAAAAATCAATTTTTGGCTGTATGTGGTGTGTGTGTGTGTTGGGTATACATGTTTGTGGCTGTGCATACACATGTGTATGTGTGTAGAGTTCAGAGGAAGATATTGGGGTCATCCTTGATCACACTGAACATTATTTACTAGGCAACATCTCTCACTTGAACTCAGAGCTCACTGATTCTGTATACCTAGCTAGATTGTCCCCAAAATCCTGTCTCTACCTCTAAAACAGTGGGATCAAATATGGGCAACGACTACTACGTGGCGTTTATGTGGGTTCTGTAGGTCCAAACTCTGCTCCTCATGCTATTCTCTCAGCCCTGTAATTTTTACATTAATACACCATTACAACTTCCCCAGCATACAGTATGTTAGTTCCAGTTGCTCAATAGCCTTGCCAGAACTTTATATTAGAGGTGTAACTTAAATATGAGCCCGTCCTAATGTGAAGTGCTGTCATATTTGCATGTTACAAATGACTAATGTGATTGGACATCATTTCAAGTGATTATTGCTCATGCATAAGACTCCTTTAGCTAATTGATTGCTGAAGTCTTTTGCCTACTTTTTAAAAAGGTCATAATAAACATAATAAAATTATATATTATATATTTTGATAATTATTTAGAACAATGTGACCATTATCTCAGTTAAGGTACCAAAATTGTCTTGTACCCTGAAACTCCTTTTTCAAGGAAGAAAGCCTTGATTTCAGCTTCTGCCTAAAATATAATGTAAATAAGTACTGCATGTTAGTTTTAGGTTAGCAATGCCATCACTGAATGTGGAGATAGGAAAGGAATTATATGGTTGGCTCCAGCATCCCACTACTTCTGCATGTCCTCTACTGTAATTTTCCAGGCAATTTCCACTTTCAATTATGGTCCAAAATAACCATAATTTGATTTAAAGCATTATAGCTTAGATTTTTCTTTCCTTAGCTTTAATTTAAAAGTTAATGCATGATGTTTTGTGCCTAGTATTTGTGTGTGTGTGTGTGTGTGTGTGTGTGTGTGTGTGTGTGTGTGTGTGTAAAATATGTCAGTATAGCATATACATGCCATGCCCAGCATGTAGAAGCCACAGGACAATTTTCAGTTGTTAGTCCTTTGGATCTTGCCTTCCACCTAGTTTGAGGTGGAGACTCTTATGCTCATTGTTTACTGCTGTGCTCAGCAGGCTAGCTAATTCACAAGCTTCTGGGAAATGCTCTTGTCTCTATTTCCCTTCTTTCTCTCTGTGCACTGGGATCACAAAAGCCCACCCCAGCTTCCAGCTATTTTATTGAGAACTTTATTGTATGAACATATTCCATATTGGTCACATTCCCATTGCTTTATCCTCTTATGTTCCCTCTCGTCTGCCTCCATTCCACTGATGCCCCTCCTCAGAGGAGTTCTGGGGTTCCAATCTCATGTACTCACATTTGTGGAGCAAATACTTTACACACTGAGCAACCTTACCAGCCCTGTGACTGATATTTTGCTCAGAAAGACATCTGTGATATTCATACAAAGGTTTTGCATATAATAGTACTTGGAGTATGTTTTTCTATCTTTCTTTCTCACTGAATAGTGGTCCATTATAAGAATGTGTCAGGGAGAGTGTTTTTTTTTATTTTGAATAAATGTGTATGAATATGAATATTACATGAATATTAAAGTAATTGTGTATACATGTATTACTTGTCTTAATATATATGTAAGAATTAAAGTTTTAGATCATATGATAAATGGATATTAAAAATAAATACATTATCTCTTTTCTATGGTTTCCTTTGAGATACAGAAGTGCTTTAATTTGTCAGTTCTTGGGATTATTTCCTGCCCTATAAAAATCCTTTCCAGAATGTTCTTGCCCAGCTGGCTGTAAACACAGTAGGATGGACTCAAGACCTATTCTGAATGATTCAATTAGCCTCTTCCAGCCAGGCTCCAACTGCTGGGGGCTAAGTAGGAAGCTTATACACTAACACACTATTGTGTATAAACAGACTATTGAGCCACTTACATTTAAACCATCACAGATAGTAATCATACAGATGCAGAAAAGGCCTTGGATAAAATATAACACCTCTTCATGACTAAAACACTGGAGAGTATAGG
Source organism: Zapus hudsonius (assembly GCA_004024765.1). Lineage (NCBI taxonomy): Eukaryota > Metazoa > Chordata > Mammalia > Rodentia > Dipodidae > Zapus > Zapus hudsonius. The sequence goes on from PVHP010008754.1 coordinate 15,860, forward strand.
GATGGAGGATCATATCTCAAAAAATAAAGGCTACACACAATAGATCTAAAGCTAAATCATGCTAAAAGGGGGAAATTTTTGAAGCATTCCCATTAAGGTCTGAAACAAGACAGGCGTGTCCACTCTACCCACCACTATTTAACATAGTACTTGAAGCCTTGGTTTGAGCAATAAGACAATAGAAAGAAATAAAAGTGTACAAATTTGAAAGGAAGAAGTCAAATTAGCCATTTTTGAGGGTGATATGATTCTAGACTTAAGAGACCCAAAAGATTGAACCAAAACCTCTTAGAGCTGATAAACTCTATTTGCAAAGTTGCAGGATATAAAATCAATACACAAAAATCAGTAGCCTTCATATATTCCAATGGCAAATATATGGAGAATGAAATCAAAGCAGCAGTCTTCTTTACAATAGTCACAAAAATAAATATGTTGCAATATCTCTAACCAAGGAAGTGAAAGACTGTTATATGAAAACATTAAAACAACAAAGAAAGAAATTCCAGAAGATGTGAGATGATGAAAAGATCTCCCATTTTCATGGATAGGAAGAATTAATATGATAAAATGGCCACTCTACCCAAAGCAATATACAGATTCAATGAAATTCCAGTGCCATTCTTCACAGAGTTTGAAAATTACAGTCTCAAAAATTAAATGTTTAATAATTAGATACATTGTATAAGCAAGTCTTCTGATGCTACCCTCATTTTCCTCCTCCCTGTCCCCAAAATGCTGGGGGACCCTCTTCAGTGGGATTACTGAACCAGTCCATGGGATAGGGGTTTATGAATTGTATAAGAAGTAGCCAGTTTTTTTTCTTTGTTTGTTGTTGTTGAGGAGGTGCAATGTCTCTGAATATTCTCCAACCATACCTCTTACAATCTTTCTGCCCCCCTCTCCCCTTCTTCTGCAAGGTTCCCTGAATCATGGTGGGAGAGTTTTAAATTTGCGTTACTGCTGAGATCTTAAGTCTCTGGATTTCTGTTTTGGATTATGTGGAGTATCCAAGGTGTCTGTCTTTATTGCCCTTTCATAGGTTATCTAACTTTTCTTGCTCATCTCGCCACTTCCTTGAAGGTTTCGTTTGGACACAATATTATTTTCGTTTGGACACAATATATTAGGGGTGGTTCATTTTCTGCCTGAGTGTCACCCATCATCCCATGTCCTCTTGATGGATTTTGGTTGTCCACCATTCTAGCTGCCTTCTAAGAAATACAAACAGAATCTCCAAGAGATAATGAGATCAGTATAGGTTAAATGAGAGAAGCATCGTTGATTTAGTGAGATTCTAATTGGTGTAGCCTCTCTGTAGATCTCTGCCACACTGTCTTAAGAGTATAGTACTCAGAGATTGTAATTCTCTGAAAAATAAATCTTTATTGCCAATGTAGGACTAAAAAAATTTTTCCCTTTCTGTAAAACCCAAATGGGTTTGGCTTCAACCTTAGAATAACATTGTTATTAATAAAATTAATAATAAAATTTAGCATATAGCCAACGTATGTGTATATGTATACACATGTAGTGTTGTGTGAGTGCTTATAAAGTTAGAAAAACTTATCTTTAAAAAGTAGGTGGATAAGTGTACCTTTGCTATATACATAGATAACTATTTTTCCAATGTTAAAGGTAAGATTATTATAATTACCTGACATTTAGTGACAATTTACCTCTCAATAAATTCTATTCTACTTAAACTTCAAGTTTTTAAAACATTATGGTAAGCTTGCCAAATTAAAGCTCTATTCAGTTTTTGCCAAAACATTCCTTCTGTTTTATCAAAATTCTGGCCCCTTATTGGATGGTTATGGTTTCAGAAGCATACCTGTCTTATTGAAATGAATATTTGTCTGATCATTTTTAGGCTTGCTTGCTTAATTCCACAGAAACATGAAACTAGTGGGTACCTTAGACAATAATTTTGTGCTTTCTCACAAATGATGAAGAAATATAGGTCTTTAATTCTGGGTCCGTGGGTTACTTAGGGGGTTGCAGCACGCATCAACTCCCTGTTCACCCACGGGAGCTGGGTGAGCAGTGGCTTGGAATAGCTGTGAGCCGAACGAGAGATGAGACTCTCGGGAGAATGTGGCAGTGGGCAGTTCTCATTTTATTGTTAGATAGCAGTTGTTTATATAGAGAAAATTCCGATATAGAAGCATAGGAAGCAAGATCTGTGAGAGAATGGTGATGTCAGCAGAGGAAATGAAACCTTATTGTTTAGGTTTGTTATTTGCAGTTGGATTAAGTTAGGCTTTGAACTGCCTATCTTATCGGAGCTGTGTCCTGCCTGGGGCTGGAGTTTTCAGGATTGCTAATATATACAGGGGCCCTTAGACTTTGCCTCAACTTCCTTATCAGAAGGAGACTGTCCCAGAAGCCTGCCAGACTCAGCAGAACCCTACTTCCTCCATGCCCCATTAGCAGGGTACCACATTTAATAATAAATATTTATTATTTAGCCCTATTGAAACATAACAAACTTGTTATTTAAAATTATATGCAGTCCGCTCTCTGAGGCACAGGTTCTTTCTGTCTGTGGATCAAACTATTTGACATAAACTGATTCTGAGCAAACCATGTACAAACTGTTTTCTTATCATTTCCTAAATAATGTAGTGTAACAAGTACTTCAATAGTATTTACGTTATATTATATAACAAAGCAATCTAGGGATTATTGAAAGAATATAGGAAAGTTGTGTGATATGGAAATCTTAAATCAATTTCTTTAAAAGACTGGATTTTGGTATCAATTGGAACCAGTCTCCTGTGAATATAGAAGGATTATTATATATTTAAAGTATATAACATGATGATTATATAGTAGATCTATAGATAGATATATGGGTAAATAAATATATAGATGTGGATAGAAATGATTACAATAATAAGTTAATTAACATAGCCATTGCCCCGTGTTTACATATAACATTTCATTGCTATAATGGTCTGTTTAAAGCTGATACAACATCAATTATCAATCATCAATCATTAAAAGCTACTGTTAAGGATTGGAGAGATGGCTCAGCAGCTAAGGCACTTTCCTGCAAAGCCTAACAACTTGGAATCTATTCCCCAGTACCCATGTAAAGCCAGATGCAAAGCTGTGCATGCTCCTGAAGTTTGTTTGCAACAGCTAGAGGCCCTGGTGTGCCCATTCTCTCTCTCTCTCTCTCTTTCTCTCTCTCTCTCTCTCTCTCTCTCTCTCTCTCTCTCTCTCTCTCTCTCCTCTCTCTCTATATATGTATATATGCTTGAAAATAAATAAAATAAAATTACTGTTTTACTCTGATAACACTACATACTTATCTTAATGTCACAGTCTACATCATTTTATAATGAAAATTTGTTGATATATTATCACTATAGTTAATCTTAATGCTTTTGTGTTTTTAATTTGTATACATGTTGTGATGATTTATACTGATTGTCAGTCTGACAAGTCTTAGAATCCCCTGGAAAATGAGGCTCTGGAAATAGTTTTGAGAGATTGGGTTTGACTCTGGGGCTGCCTATGGAGGATTGTTTTGATTAGGTTAATTGAGTTTGGAAGACAACATTCTATGGGTTGGGAGCTGAACTCTTTAAAAGACAAATAGATGACTGAGAACCAGCATTCATTACTCTCAGTTTCCTCACTGTGAACTGAATGGGACCAGGAGCCTCAAGCTCTTTTCACTATGCCTTCTACACCTTAATGGACTATAACCTCATCTTGTAAGGAAAAATAAAGCCTTCCTTCTTCAAATTGCTTCCAGTCAAGTTCAATTGTTCACAGCAACTAGAAACATATATAGTTAAATAATATATATTATAATACTATAGCATTGTAAATTTGTCTATATGATTACTCTTATATTTTTAATGAAATTTGCCATTTTGTTTTTTTTCATGATACTGATTGAAATTCTTTTATTTTGGCTTGATTGACTCCTTTGACCATTTCTTAGGTGGTGAAATACCAATGTTTTGTTGTTATTGTTTGTTTTGAGTCAGGGCATTGCTGTGCAGCAGAGGCTGGCTTCTGATTCACTATGTAGTCCAGGCTGGTATTGAACTCATGGTTCATGTTCGAATTGAATTTGTATAAGGAACTAGACCTTTAGAAACATTGTTACTGATATTTTTCTCCAGATTTTGTAAATTTTCACTTATTTTTTTTTCTGCAATAAGCTAAGTTATGGGTTTCTCTCTTTTCTTCCTAGAATTTCCATACTGTGAATAGGATTTCACTTAATGGGATCCAATAATTCATGTGCATTTCTACATTACTTTCCATTCTTCTTTATTTTGTCTTTGGATCATATATTTTGAATGACTTTATTCGATTTCCCAGGTTCTTCCTTCTACTTGCTAAACTCTATTGTTAATGATCTCTATTCTATGTCTTTATTTCTTCATTGTATTTGTCTGCTTCAAAAATTTTGAATGGTGCTTTTTGTACAACTTTTATCTCTTTTGAACTTCTAATTTTTCATAGGTATTATTTTCCTACATTGTGTATCTATATTCTCTTATAGTTCACAAATCCAAAAACAATTGTTTTTAAATATTAGTCAAAAAATTTATAGATATCAATTTCCCTGGCATCAGTTATAGAAAATGTATTAAGTTCCTTGGTTGAGCCACATTTTAATTTTTTTTCACATTCTTCCAAGTCTTTTATCAATGTCTTTTTACCAAGGCTGTGATTTTCAAAATCATGACCAAGGTGATGCACCTTGGTAACAGGGCTGGAAAACAGAAATTTTATGTGGCACCATGAGTAATATGATGAAAGAGAAAGTTTTGGGCTAGAATTTGATTATATAGTTTTTTAAAAAAATTTTAAATTAATATCTTTATTATGAATAAGTATGAGCAAATCTTGTGAGGTGTCCCGTGTTTCCCTCCTCTCTGTCTCCTACTGACTTGGGTCTTTCCTCAGTGCATATACTGGATTTGTCAATCGGTTAGGGGGTTATGAACTGCACCAGAGATAGCCAGTTTTTCTTTTTCTTTTCTTCTCCCTTTGTGCATTGTTGCTGAGGCTGATAAACCATGAAAGGCCAATGGAGACAGTCACTAGTGATGATATAGTTAGCATATCACTATACACTGCAATAGGTACTTGACATATATGATTGTATTTGATTGTACAATGAACCATTTGAATTGGATGCTACTATTGTCCTCATGATATCATAATGAAAACATACATAGGAAGGATAAGGGACTTTCCTAAAGTCATAGAGCAGTGTAGTTAGGGCTCAAATTTAGACTTACCACTCTATTATGCAGCTACACACTTACTAACAATAAATAGATTTTTCAGGGCCAGCCATGGTGGTACATGTCTTTATTACCAGCACATGGGAGGCAGAGGTAAGAATATCTCTGTGAGTTTGAGGCCACCCTGAGACTACATAGTGAATTACAGGTCATCTGGGCTAGAGGGAAGCCCTAGCTAAAAAAAAAAAAAAAACAAAACAAAAAAAAAAAAAAAAAAAAAAAAAAAAAAAAAAAAAAAAAAAAAAAAAAAAAAAAAAAAAAAAAAAAAAAACAAAGAGAGAGAGAGAGAGAGAGGCAGAGAAGAAAGTTATCTTCAAAACTCGGACATACTGTAATTCTGAAGCAGGGAGCTGTGTATGGTGCTTAGCAAGTACATGCCTTGTTTAGGGTAGACCTTTTCTCTCCCTTTTGAGACAGCACAGTAAGGCAGAGGATTATGATAGGATCAAACTTATGCATGATTGCATTGAGTACCTCTTACTAGGTATTTAATTATAATTTTTTTGATTCTTAGTTTAATCTTCAGTAAAATAATAAGGCTTAGCCCAAATAATAATTGTACCCAACCACTAAACATATTAAGAAAAGTAAATGAAATAACATATGTAGAAGCAAAAAGTAAAGTGTATTGATTTAGTAATACTCAGAGATTTCCTTCTTTTCATTGTGTCTGGACATATACTCCATATCCCTAATAATTTTTTTTCTTTTCAGATCATCTGAGAACTATCCAGGACAAAATGTGTTCTGTCGGGGGCGAAAGCCTTTGGGGGCCTTTGGAGGCACACCCTGGCTTAATCTCAGGACAGCACCTGACAGCCTGCCAAGAGGGGCTTAGTTTAATCAGTTTCAGGAGGTGATCTTGATTGACTATTATGCACAGGTTCTTATCATAAGACTGACCATCAGCTCCCTGATTGGCTAGGAAGCTCTATAAATTCTGCCTCATTCCCCACAATAAAAGGCACGTTCATCCACCCCTAAGCGGTGTGTGTGTATATTTGTGTGATCACTGCCTCCGCAGGCGGTGGGCAGTGATAGATGTTGGCCCATATGGGGAACTAACGAAAAGGGGGAGCAAACAAAAACGGGGAACGAAAAGGGAAACGTAGAAGACAAAAAAATAAGAGAAAGGCCTGTTCTCTCTCCTGCCTCTTCCTTCTCCTCCTCCTCCTCTCTCTCTCTCTCTCTCTCTCTCTCTCTCTCTCTCTCTCTCTCTCTCTCTCTCTCTCATCTCTGCTTGAAAAATTTAGCCTGGGGAAGAGAGGCAAAAGGTTCGCGGTGAAGCGACAAAAAGGTTCACTGAGAGTGGCTGAGGTTCGCGGTAGAGTGAAGGGAATATAAAAAGATAATAGAAAGATGGGCTCCGAAATTTCACGGGCCCTTGTGGGGGCTCCTTTTTGGGCATTGTTGAAGATGAGGGGGACTCTATTAAAAGTATTGACAGCTCCCATAACACCAGCCAGGTTGCCCGAAATAGAAAGAGTGAATGAGGAGGAATCAGATGGAGAGGAATTAGGAGTGGGTTCAGAAACCCTTGTGAGGAAACTCTACAAACTAGGGGAAAAGTGGAGCCAACAGCGCTGCCACTTCTTTATAATTACAATGGGGAATGTTCCTGCAGAAGGGAACCCCCATGGTTAGGACCAACTTGCTTTCCTGTATTCGAGGATGCTAAACAACATAGATATCAGCCATTAGACTTCAAACTGCTATGAGAAAATGAATTCTGACAACAACCATATGAGCCTAAAAGAGGACCCCTTGCCTCCAATCAGGCCACAGCCATAATTGACATATTGATTGCAACCTTGTAGCTGATTCCTTTTGAACTATGTTCAGCAGTCTAAGCCAGGAATACTATGTAAGTATAAAATGCATGTTGTTTGAAGCTGATAAGTATATGGAAATTTATTAAATGGCAGTATAGTATTAATATACTAGGTCTTGGTTAAGTATTTCTAGCAAGCTACTAGGTGACTGATGATGCTGGTTTGCTTCCAAACTCTGAATTACAAAAGCATTCCAAGACTCAAAGTGAAATAGATATAAGTTTTATACATTTAGGTGTTCTTTATGATGGTTTCTTCACCCTTAAACATAAAGTTTACTGAGTCCAACTCCATTGTTATGATCTTTATTTTCTATATTTGATTCAAGCAACTTTTTGGGAAATCCCTATTTAAATTTCCAGATGTCTATTACCAATAAGGATTTCCTACTTTTGATTTTCTACTATAGCAAGTAAATTAGATAGAGCATAATCAACTGCAAATAGCATAACACAGACAGGTAATTACCACTTTATCAGGTCAGTCCAATCCTTTTAACTACAATTGGTATGACAAGTAATAAAATCTTAATGGTTACAATTGAGGATATTAAACAAGCTGAGTAAAAAGTATTCTTGCTTTTGATTCTCAAAATAAGTTTTTCAGTGTGATATCTTTTAAAATCTACCCTATTAAAACCTAAATATCTATACATATTTAATGCATACAGATCTATAGGTTTAAGGAAAATGTCATTATAAAGGCAATAGTCATATACATCAATTTGCATCCCCTTAATCCATTTATTTGTACTACTGTTAATATTTTTATGATAAGAACATTTAGTCTTATAAAGCTCTCCATTTTAAGAAAATATTAAATGTACCATACTGCACTGTTAGTTATGGACAGTGTGATACAAAGTATGCTTCCAGAACTTGTCTGGCACAGCTATGATTAGATACACTTAGATCAACATGCTCTATCTCCTGACAATCAGTGTTCTATTTCTATAAGTTTCACTATTGTAGAGTCCACATATATCTTTGTGTATTTCACTTAGCATAATGCTGTCTAAGTTCATGCATGCTATCACACTGATGGAGTTTCCTCATTTATTGGGGGGGATAGTAAATATAGTGGCAATGAACACATGGACAGGATACAGATGTCTCTGAAATAGTGACTTCTTTCCCTTTGACTACCTACCTGGTTTGGGGGTTTCAACACATTATTTTACTTCTCTTTTTTAATTTGTAGCAATCTCCACACTTTTTTTCCATAATGGCTATAACAAATTATTTTTTAAACAGTGGATCAGGTGACTTTTTCTCTATATCTTAGCTAACAACTGTTTCTTCCTTTTAAAAAACTTTGATTTTATTTAATTTGAGAGTGAGACAAAGAGAAAGCAGCAGATAGAAAGAGTATGGGAACACCAGGTACTCCTGGCTCTGCAAACAAATTTTAGACACAAGTGCCACTTTGTGCATCTGTCTTTATGTGGGTACTGGGAATTTGAACCACTGTAGTCAGGCTTTCATGCTTGGTAAGCAAACAAGTGCCCGTAACCACTGAGACCTATCTCCAGCCCTGTTTTTTTCTTATTATTATTATTATTTTTGTTGTTGTTGTTCTGTTGTGTTTTGAAGTAAGGTCTCAGTGTATCTCCATCAACCTGGAAATCATTCTGTATTCCAGGATGGCCTCCAACTCATGGAGATCCTCTTACCACAGCCTCCCAAGTGCTATACCATCACACCAAACTTTGTTGTTATTTTTTACAGCAGCCATCCTAATAGGTGTGAAGTTCTATGTTATTGTGGTCTTAGAGAAAAATAATGATTTGGGGAATGTTTTCATATATAAATTGATCACCTGTATATCTTCTTTAGAGAAATGTCTATTTGGGTATTTTATCTATTTTTACAATCCATTTACTTGCTTTTATTCTATAGAGTTGTAGAAATCCCATACTTATTTTAAATGTTAATCTCTTAGTAGATATATATCTTGTTAGTGTTTTCTACCATCCAATAAGATGGGTTTTCATTTTGTTGATTAGCTCATTTTTCATGAAGCTCCATGTAATCCCACTAGTCTACTGCTTGTACTTTTGCTATCTTATCAATAGGGCAAAGAGCTTTGTTGGTGCAGTTTTAAATTTCATATTTTAGTATAATTGATTGTGTTGTATTGATCTTTTTTGAATTTGTCTACATATGGATTGTCATAATCACAAACATCATTTATTAATTTTACCCCTCCCCTTGTATATAATTTAAGTTTGGTTCACCTATTTTGTTTCACTGTCCTGTCTCTACTTTCAGGTGAGTACCATATTATTTTGATTACTAAGATTTTGTAATATCTGGCATCTTGAGAAAGAGTGCCTAAATGTACTCTTCTTGGTCAGAATTATTTTAGATATCCAGTGTCTTTGGTGGTTCAATGTTAATTTTAGGTCTATTTTGTAATTTCTTTAAAATCACCCCTGAAATTTAACAGTTGTCCGAGCGGACAAATTGACAGAAGCTGGGAGTTGACATAAGGTGTGGCTTATTAAGAAAGGTACAGGCACATCTCTCACAAGCTCCCCACACTCCTGACCTGGCCATCCCTTAGGTTCCATTAGAGACTTTCCTTTGTCACTCCTTTTGGTAAGGAGCAGGGAGAATGTTTCGGACTCTTACCCCAAGGGGACAGCATAACATCAGCTATGTGATTCCAGACCCAATGAGTGTCAGGGAAACATCTCAGATCTTGGCTTTTTGGATTAATTTATATACTTTCTTTAGCTCCTGCTGATGTCACTTGTACACTTTATCAGTACTAACCAGACCTTATTGCAAAACCTTAGGTACTTTTCCACAAAATCCAAATGACATTTAAAATACATTTTAACTTTTGTCTTTATAATATATTCACATTGTACACTTAATTTCTTAACATTATTGTATCATACTGTTATATTATTACACTCTAATATATACTGATAGATAATATATAACATGGTAAACACTAAAAATACTGTAACAATTAATATTTCAAGTTCCCTTAATATTCTTTCAATCTCATTATTACTAACTTTCCACACATTCAAAATATAATTTTAACCACACTTTATGTTTATTATATTTCCACACTTTAAAACTAAAACACTTCACACTGTAACATTAGAATGCTCTCACACTTTAACCTTATATTTAATAAATGTCTTATGATCAACATATAATAAGCTTCTTGTACTTAATAGTTCATCCTTCAGTTGTTTTGACTATTTCACTGCATTCATCATACCTTATTATTTCGTTAAACTACATCACATTATTATTATTTTATTATTTCTGTTATATTTATTATTGTAATACCTTTAAGTACACTCAGTAAACTATTCTTAAAACATACTCCTTATAACAGTGATTGCTATGAAACTGTAGATTGCCCCCAAAACAAGACCAGCTTATGTCAAGGCTCTTGAATACCTTTTCCAGACAAAAAATATGACCCTGTAGCTGAAAATAACACAGACTACTGTCACACAACACCGAGAGACCCTGCTCAATTCAGTAAGGTAACCAGATGGTAGTCTTTATAGTGCTGGAAGGTGCTATATGAGCTGCCAGGGGAAATTAGCCAGTGATATTTTGATAAAGTGGGGGACATTGCAATACAAAACTGAACACTGTTACGAGAATGCTGAGCACATGGCTATATGGCAGAGACAAGCAATCCAAGAAGTGCTCCTCTGTCCAATAGTGGTGCTAAACCTTGGGTAATCAATGGCTTGCTGATTGGCTATGACATCTGCTCAGTTGCAAGAAAACCTTTGCTGTTGTTTCTTCTGGTTCAAGATGGCTGACTAGCAGACACACCATGTCCCTCAGGAAACAAGTGTCATGGTTTTCAGCAGGGATCTGGACATAAGCTGCAGTCACGCTCTGAGATCCAGACACCTCCTGGCACAGGATTCTCACCAGTGGAAGCCTCCATCGAGGACCAGCGCTCACCGGAGGCAGTGAGTTGTCAGGAGCCGGCAAGACCAGCCAGAGCAGCAACAGCCTGCCAACCGATAGAGGCTTTTCCTCAGCCTCTGCTGGCTTCCCTCGGGTTCCCTCCCTCTGTGTGTTCTGCGCGTCTATCCCGTCCCTCCTGGGCCCTTGAGTGTCTCTCATTTTCAACTTTCTTCTTCTTTTTTTCTCTTTTTTCTTTTCTTTTTCTCTTGCTCCTACGTAACCCCTCCCCCCATCCTCCTTGTCTCCAGCGTCTGTCCCGCCCCTCCAGGTTCTTGCTAATCCATTTCCTTGCTTAATTTTTGTTTTTGTTTTTGTTTTTGGCATGCTGACTGGAACCTGGGCTCATAAGTGGCCCCTCCCCCGGGCCTTCAGGTCCCCAGCCCGTCGGCCCCACCCCTCCAGGCCCTTGCTAATCTATATGCTTACTTACTTTTTTTTGTTTTGTTTAGTTTTGTTTTGTTTTGTTTTTATCCTGCCAACCGGAACCTGGGCTCTTACGTAGCCACTCCCCCCGGCCTCCAGGTCTCCAGCACATCTGCCCCACCCTTCCAGGACCTTGCTAATCCATTTCCTTGCTTAATTTTTCTAATTTGTTTGTTTTGGCCTGCTGACCGGGACCTGGGCCCTTACAGAGCCCCTCCCTCTGGCTTCCACATCTCCAGCCCATCTGCCCAGCCCCTCCCTTCAGGTTTTTGCCAGTCTTTTTTCTTGTTTACTCCTTTAATTTATTTTTTATTTTTCCTATTTTTTCTCTTAACTTTTCTTTTTCTTCCCTCCTCTGGGGTACTTTCTGCACACCAAACCCTGAGGCTTCCTTGAGACTTTACACCTGTGGTTTTCCCCACCTGTCGACCACCAAACCCGGCTCCCCATGGTACCCCAGCCCAATAATTGTGCATAATCCCCAAGCGCAGGTCTCTGAGGTATCGTCAAGCTCCAGGTCCTGCGGTTTAACCACGTGCCCGCAAGCTCCCGTGGTTTACCCGCAACCTGGTTCCCACGGTTTCCCCATGTGATAAATAGTCCCTGGGTAGCAGTGACAGGCAGCTGACACCCTACCCCATTATACCTTACCTATAAGGGGCCCCAGACCCCCTAGCAGGCTACATAGGACCTAGCACTCCACCCTCTGCCTTCTTAGTCCCCACAGCCCCACACCCTCCTCTAACAGGGTACCCCCAGTATCACCATCAAAGTCCAGCCACTGATCTGAGGGCACACACACTCACATATTAAACAAGTGAATGCCCAACCCTAACTGTGGAGTCCAATGTTCTCCCAGAACACACTAGCAAAGTGAAATCAGGTCAAAGGCATCCCACCCATCACCTCAACTGGAATCAAAATGGGCAGACCTCAACGCAAGAATATATCACCAGCTGAGGAAACAATGCCAAATGGCAACAACAGTGCCACCAAAGAGAGTGAGCAGAGGCAGGCCCAGGAAGAAAAGACAATAAACCATGTTCATACTGCAACAGATTTGAGGAAATCTTAATGTCAGTCATGCAAGCAAAGATGGAGCAACATATTGAAAGAGTTCAAAGTCAGCTCATTAGATTTCCCACCAGGCTTAATATAATTTAGGAGAACCTAATGGACTTCAGAAAAGACATATCAGAACTAAAGACAAACCTGCAAACTAAAGGAATCAAAAACCAGCTTTCCAAATTAATTAAAGACATCTGCAAATATAAGAATGACTGTCAGGAAGAAGTAATTAAATCAAACCTTGAAATGAAAACACATCTCAACAGGATGATAGAAGCAACCCAAAAAGAAGTAGCAGAAAACAAAAACCATCTTTAAATAATAAGAACGTCCCTAGAATCTCTTACTAACAGGATTAACCACTGGGAAAATAGAACCTCAGACATGGAAGACAAAACAGAGGAGAATTGGCGAGAAATCAGAAACTTGACAAAATTCAAAAGAGCAAGTGAACAAGACTCAAGGGAAATGTGGGATACCATAAAAAAACCTACTCTCAGGATCTTGGGGATCCCAGAAGGAGAAGAAAACCAAGCTAGGGGCATAGAAAATGTTTTCAACATAATTATGCAAAGAAACATTCCATACTTGGCAAGAGATAGTCCTGTACATCTAAAAGACATATTGAGGACCCCAAACAAATTGGACCAAAAGAGGAACATCCCAAGACATATCTTAGTTACAATGCCTTGTATTGAGGATAAAGAGAGAGTCCTTAGAACAAAGAGAGAAAGGAAACTCATGTATAAAGGAAAACCGATCAGAATCACCTCAGACTTCTCCAGAGAAACTTTAAAAGTCAGGAAAGCTTGGAACAAAGTGATCCTAGGCCTAAAGAAGTACGGATTCCAACCTAGATTACTGTACACAGCAAAGTTATCCATCATAATAGATGGAGAAATGAAAGTATTCCATGAAATTAACCAGCTCTACAAATACTTGAATACAAAGACAAACCTCCAGAAGATACTTTACGAGATATCCCACATAGATGAGACAAATATCCGACCTCAGGAAAGGAACAGAGAACAAGCATGGTAACAACAAAGAGATAACAACAATAGCTCAGATACCAACCACCATATTCTCTCCAACATGGCAGGGTTTAAAGCAAACCTCACAGTTATAACTTTGAATGTAAATGGACTCAACTCTCCTATAAAAAGACACAGGATCACAGGTTGTATCAGGAAAATGGACCCTTCCATCTGATGCCTTCAAGAAACACACCTTATCGCTAAAAACAGCAACCTACTAAGACTAAAAGGGTGGAAAACAATTTTCCAGGCATGTGGGAAGAATAAAAAAGCAGGTGTAGCTACTCTAATATCTGACAAAATAGACTTTAAACCAACAGCAATAAGAAAGGACGATGGTTGTCACTTCCTACTCGTCAAGGGAATGATACAACAGGAAGACATCGCTATAGTAAATATGTATGCACCAAATGCAAGGACCCCTCAGTTCACTAAGCATAAATTACTCAAAAGCAAAGTAGATATAGATGCCAACACCATCATAGTAGGAGACTTTAACACTCCAATGTCATCACTAGACAGATCGTCCAATCAAAAGACAAGCAAGGAAATAAAGTTGCTAAATAGCACCTTAGACAAGCTAGGGATAATAGACATCTACAGAACATTCCACCCAAAGGAAACAGATTACACATTCTTCTCAGTAGCGCATGTAACTTTTTCCAAAATTGACCATATACTAGGTAAAAATATCATCCCTCAGCAAATTCAGAAAGATTAATGTAATCTCTTGCATCATATCAGACCACAATGCATTAAAGGTAGAAATTAACAACTTGAGAGTATCCAAAAATTTCAACATATATTGGCGACTGAACAACTTGCTCCTGAACAATGAATGGGTCAAAGTAGAAATCAGACAGGAAATCCAGAACTTCCTAGAAACTAATGAAAAGGAGGACATAATCTTTCAGAACTTTTGGGACACAATGAAGGCAGTTCTAAGGGGAAAATTAATTGCACTAGTTACCTTCATAACAATGACCGAGAAGTCTCAAATTAACCAACTATCCTCACACCTAAGGTCATTAGAACAGATGGAAAAATCCAACCCTAGGAGCTCGAGACGCAAGGAAATAAATAAGATCAGAGCTGAGATTAATGACTTGGAAACAAACAAAACAATTGAAAAGATAGACAAATCAAAGAGTTGGTTCTTTGAAAAAGTCAATAAGATCAACAAACCCCTGGCCAACTTAATCAAACGAAAAACTGAGAAAGCCCAAATTAACAAAATAACAAATGAAAAGGGTGAGATCACAACAGATCCTGAAGAGATTGGAAGAATCATCAGGTCATACTTTCAAAAATTCTACACCACAAAATTAGAGTACCTGGAAGAAATGGATAAATTCCTGGAAAATTACCAACTTCCAAAGATCAGACCAGAGCAGATAAAGATCTTAAAAAATCTGATAACAATCACAGAGATTGAATCAGTAATCTAGAACCTCCCCAAAAGGAAAAGCCTATGTCCAGATGGTTTCTCAGCTGAATTCTACCAAACCTTCATCATAGAACTGAAACTCTCTTTTTGAAGCTTGTCAAGGACATAGAAAAAGAGGGTAGGCTAGAAAAAGAGGGTAGGCTCTCAAACTCCTTTTATGAAGCTACCATTGCCCTAATTCCCAAACCAGGCAAGGATGTAACAAGAAAAGAAAACTATAGACCCATATCCCTGATGAACTTGGATGCAAAAATCCTAAACAAAATCCTAGCAAACCGAATACAAACCCACATCAAGACTGTAATTCAGCCTGACCAAGTCGGCTTCATCCCAGGGATGCAGGGATGGTTCAACATACAAAAGTCGATAAATATAATTACCACATTTACAAACTCACCCTCAAAAACCACATGGTCATCTTAATTGATGCAGAGAAGACTTTAGACAAAATTCAACACCACTTCATGTTCAAAACCCTGTAAAGAATAGGCATAGATGGTCTATACCTCAACATGATAAAGTTTATATACAGATCTCCTAAAGCACAAATCATCCTCAATGGGGAAAGACTCAAGGAGTTCCCCCTCAACTCAGGAACAATGGAGGGATGTTCACTCTCACCACTGCTATTTAACATACTGCTTTATGTTCTAGCCCAAGCAATAAGACAGGAGAATAGTATAAAAGGCATACAAATCGGAATGGAAGAAGTCAAACTATCACTCTTTGCAGATGACATGATCTTATATATATCAGACCCAAAGAGGAGTATTAGTAAACTCCTGAAGGTGATCAATGCCTTCAGAAGACTGGCAGGATACAAAATTAATACACAAAAATCAGTAGCCTTTCTATATACAGAAGACAAACATTCGGAAGAAGACATCAGAGAAAGTGTCTTGTTCTCTATGTCCTCAAATAAAATTAAATACCTGGGGATATCACTAACCAAGATAGTGGAAGACTTATATAAGGAAAATATTGAAACACTCAAGAGGGAAATAGAGGAGGATGTGACGAGATGGAAAGACATTCCATGCTCATGGATAGGGAGAATCAATATAGTAAAAATGGCAGTCCTGCCAAAAGTAATCTTCAGATTCAATGCAATGCCAATATAAATCCCAACCTCCTTCTTCACAGACATTAAAAAAAATCTCAAAATTTATTTGGAATGGTAAGAGACCTCGAATAGCTAAAACTATTCCGAGAAAAAAAAATTACACAGGAGTTATCACCATACCTGACTTTCAAACATACTACAAAGCCATAGTAACTAAAACAGCATGGTATTGGCAGAAAAAAACAGACAATCTTACCAGTGGAATAGAATTGAAGACCCAGCCTTTAATGCAAGTAACTTCAGCTTCTTCGTCTTCAACAAGTGTGCCAACAATATATGCTAGGCCAAAGATAGCATCTTCAACATATGGTGTTGGACAAATTGGATAAACACATGTAAAAAAAATGAAAATAGACCCACTCATTTCACCATGCAGAAATATCAAATCCAAATGGATCAGAGACCTCAATATTAACAGTACAACCCTAAACACCCTGGAAGAAATAGTAGGAGGAACCCTACATGAGATAGGAGTAGGGAACAACTTCCTGAGAAAATCTCCAGTAGCCCAGGAAGTGCAGCAGTCACTTAACCAATAGGACCTAATCAGGCTCAAAAGCTTCTGTATAGACAAAAATACCATTCTCAGAGTCAATAGACCCCCTTCAAACTGGGAGATGATTTTCACCAGCTACAACTCAGACAGAGGCCTAATTTCCAGAACCTAGAGAGAACTCAAAAAAAATTAATAACAAAAACTCAAATTGCCCACTCACAAAATGGGGCATTGATCTCAACAGAGAATTCACAGATGAGGAAACAAAAATGGTGTTCTCTCACCTGAGGAAGTGCTCAGAATCCTTAAGCATCAGGGAAATGCAAATCAAAAACAAAATGAGATACCACTTTTCCCAAGTCAGAATGGCAATCATAAAGAAAACCAACAACAATCATTGCTGGCAAGGATGCGGGGGAAAAAGGAACCCTCCTTCACTGCTGGTAGGATTGCAAACTTGTTCAACCACTTTGGAAAGTAGTGAGGAGACTCCTGAACTCAATAGACATAGAACTACCAATGGACCCAGTTATCCCTCTACTAGGCATCTATCCAAAAGATGTCACATCTCGACGCAGAAACATTTGTACAACTATATTCATAGCGGCTCAATTCATAATAGCCAAGAATTGGAATCAACCCAAATGCCTATCCATGGAAGAATGGACAGCGAAACTGTGGTATATTTACATGATGGAATTTTACTCAGCTGAAAGGAAAAATGAGATATCGAATTTAGGAAACAATGGTCTGACTTTGTGCAGATCTTACTAAGCGAACACTCAAAGGAACATAGAATTGAACACCACATATTCTCCCTCATGTGCGGTCCTTAACCAGGATAACCATTTTCTTTATGCAGAGTAGTAGAAACAAGTGAGAGGTTATGAATGAGGGGTAAGGGATGGGGGAGGGGAATGTTTTATGCATGAGGCTGAACCAAATTAGGTTCAAAAACATAAAATCCTCACGAGCATATTGTAAGTTAGTGAGCAAGTAGTGGGTGTCGACTGGCAAGAGGGGCCATGAGTAGTAGTGGAGAGAGTCTAAGCCTATGAATAATTGATCAGTCTGACAACCCATGGTCCCAGCCCCCGGTTTCTTCCCTCACTGAGCTGTTCACCAAAGTGACCCATGGGGTTCCAAAACAAGACAGAATTCTGTCAAGCTCTTGAATGACCTCCCCAGGCCTGAGGCAAAACTTGTTGATGAAGAAACCACAGAATGCCATCGATCAGCATCGAGAGACCCTTCAAGTTCTGGAATGGTATCCAGCCCCAGATGCTAGTTAAAGCAGTGCTACAAGGCACTGCACAATCTGCCAGAGGAACCTGATCAACAATGCTGGAGTAAACAGAGATCACTGGCATGAAATACAGACTACGGCCATGAGTAGTCTGACCACACCTTCTACTGGGAGAGAACAGTGATCCAATAAAGGAGCACTTGTGCAATGGAGGAGCCAGGGCCTGGGGGAGACAATCAACAGCTTTTAAATTTGGCCAAATATTCTGCTCAGTGAGGGGTAGCCCGTGACTGGAACTGGGGAATCAGTGCAATATGCACCGGATTCCGTAGTCTTGGGCTCCCAAGAAAAGATGCACGATGGGACCGAGTGACGGGGAGGCTACTAAAAATAGAATCTAGGTAATCTAGAATTGTGTATATTTGTTAACCTATACTGACCTCATGCTCCGATGGAGATTGTGTTTGTATTTTTCAGAATGCAATGAGAGAATTGTGGCCGATCTAACCCTACCAATTGACTGTAGGCCGATAGCAGAGATTCTTGCAAGAGAAGAGCCACCACAGTCAAATCATGGAGGATCCATATGGAGCACCGCAGAGAATGATGGGATGAACAAGGGACCCACAGCCACAGCCATTCAATCAACACAGGATAAGCCAGGGGGACAGAAACCAACAATTTTCAACACACAGCCCCCTAAGCGCACATTAAAGCAGCCTTAATACTCACCCACCATGACTCAGGGAACTGAGCGGAAGAGGGGGCAGAAAGATTGTGAGAGCCGTGGTGGGGGAGACTATCCAGAGGCATGATACCCATCAGTAACAACACACATGGGCCAGGAGAACCAGGCTGAGTACTAGGCTATACATGGTCCCCTGTCACAAGGACTGATCCAGACGACCCACGGGAGAGGATATCCAGCTGATTGGGGATGGGGAGGGGAGGCTATTGGGGAATTGGGGATAACAACTCATTGTTTGCCAACTAAATAATGTAACTCATTATGTTCAATATATATATATATATATATATATATATATATATATATATATATATATATATATATATATTAAAATTAAAAAAAAAGAAAACCTTTGTTGGAACTGGGAACCAAGGCAAACTCTTATGGAAACCAAGAACCTGGATTCCAAAGAGAAACCCCCACTAACCAATAGTTTACAGAGAGGCTACACCTATTAGAATCTCACCATATTAACAATGTTTGTCTTATTTATCCTACAGTGATCTCAGTCTCCATTGGAGATTCTGTTTATATTTTTCAGAAGGCAGTGAGAGAGCCAGGGACAACTCAATTCCACCAACAAAACATTGGATGATGGCTGACACCCAGGCAGAAGATGAATCACTCCTAAAATGATATAGGGACCAAAGGAAACCATTAAGGAAGTGGTGAGGTGAGCAAGAGCACTATCTCCACAGCAAGTCAGATAACTTATGAATGTGTAATGGAGAGAGAAACCAAGGATACCCAACACAGTGTAAAGAAGACACCCAGAGACTCTTAAGATGTCAACAGAAAATCAGACTTAAAACCCATCCACTATGGCTCAGGGAACTTACCAGAAGAGGGGGGCGGAAAGATGGTAAAAGCCATGGTGGAGGAGAATATCCAGAGACATTACCCTCTTATCAATAACACACAGAGGGAAAAAAAACTGGCTACTGCTTGTACAATTCAAAACCCCCTATCCCATGGAGTGATATAGCAATCCCACTGAGGAGGGCCCACAGTAGGTTGGGGACAAGGAGGAGGGAAATAATACAAAAAATATATAATAAAAATAATTTATTAAAATACTTTAAATTCTATTACCTTTTAGAAATACAAAAGAGAATTTTTCCATATTTATTACACACACAAAGACACAGCTGATTTTAACAGTTCTTGTAACTGTGAATTCTGGAAAACTCTACCCTTATGAGAGAAAGCAAAAATGACAAATAGTGTCTCAATGCATTATGAACACTGTTTTGACCTTGCAAATCGAAGGAAATCACATACCTCCAGACGACCCTCCAAGAATAATTTGAGAACTGTCTTGAGACAGAAAAATAAATCTTAATGAGTTCAAACAAGGGAGCTACTCAAAGAAGGGAGAATTAATCCGTAGAAAATGAATGACATTATCAAACAGTAAAGTATGGAACCAGTTCAGCTAATATAGATTTCACAGCAGTTCTTTACCTGTATTAGTCAGGTTTTCATCACTATAATGAAATATCTAGCACATGCTACATGTGAAAAAAGAGTTTTACTTACATTATAATTTTGTGAGTACAAGTGTATGGTGTTAACATCAATTCAGATGGTGGCTGGATTACAGAATGGTGGGTAGCAATGGCAGGAAATGAATAAAGAAGTGATTAGATGTCAAACCAATAGCAGAGAGAAGACTCCCAGCAATTCTAAGCTAATGCAGTATCCATACATTTGAGCTTCCAATCTGTTAGGTAGATAAACCCATCATCTTTATGAATTAAGTGCCTATGCTATTACCTTGCAGTAATGCAAAGCTAATATAGTAACAGCATTATAATTATAATTTCTAGAACGAGAAAACTGAGGGAAGAATGAGATATCTATGATGATGCTAAGGCAAAGCCTTGTTACTCACCAAGGTTATATAACCACTAAAAGCAGACCTAGGATTTAGACCTATGTCAATCTGATTCTATAACCAACATTCAGCTACTGTGTTGTACTATCACCCAGTAGCTCATAGCATTTATAATTAAACAAGATCACTAGCTAAATTATTAGAATTAGCGACAAGTAAATTATTTATACCAAAGTAAATCCTGATATACTTGGAGTAAAGTACCATTTGAGTGCACTTAAAAATAAGACATTTGAAGGAAGGTAGCTACCTGCTATGACTGATTAATAACACTGTGGTAAAGGTCTGTCTCTCTTGGAATCAGACACACAAAAGTTTACTTTTTAGTTGTATTTACAAACTCAAGATTTTATTTATTTATTTATTTATTTATTGGGTTTTTTAATATAAATTTATTGTCCATAATGAGTTACATTATTTAGTGGGCGAACCATGAGTTATTATCCCAAATTCCCCAATACCCCCCTTCCCTCCCTGATCAGTTGGATATCCTCCTCCGTGGGCTGTCTGTATTAGTCCTTATGGCAAGGGATCCTGGATATCCTAGTACTCAGCCTGGTCTTCCTGGCCCAAGTGTGTTGTTACTGATGGCTGCCATGCCTCTTGACTATCTCCCCCACCACGGCTCTCACAAACATTCCGCCCCCTCTTCCGCTCAGTTCCATGAGTCATGGTGGGTGAGTATTAAGGCTGCCTTAATGTTGCGAGTTTAGGGGTCCTTGTGTCGAAAATCCTTGGTTTCTGTCTCAATGGACTATCCTGTGTTGATTGAATGGTTGTGGTTATAGGTCCCTTGTTCATCTGTCATTGTCTGATGGGTTCCCTATGGATCCTCCCTGATATGACTGTGGTGGCTCCTCTCTTGCCAGGATCTCAGCCATCGGCCTACGGTGGGTTGCTGGGGTTAGATGGGCCACAGCTCTCTCGTTGCATCCTGAAAAACACAAAAACATTTGGCTCATCCTGAGTTGGTTGAATGGGTGTGGCTATGGATCTCTTGTTCATCACGAAATTCTATACAGGGTTCCATATGGATCCTCCACAATATGACTGTGGTGGCTCAACTCTTGCCACGATCTCAGCTTTTTGCCTGCTGTCAGGTGGTAGGGTTATATGGGCCACAGCTCACTTGCTATATCCTGAAAAATACAAACACAGTCTCCATCAGAGAGTGAGAACAGTGTAGGTTAACAAATATACAGCATTCTGGATTACCAAGTTTCTATTTTTAGTAGCCTCCCTATCAGATGTTCGCATAGTGCATCTTTCCTTGGAAGCCCAAGAGTATGGG
>PVHP010008754.1:37805-52441 GCA_004024765.1 Zapus hudsonius
AAATCCCCATTTCCAATTAAGGGTTCCCCCTCACTGAGTGGAATATTTGGCCGAATTTAGTAGCTGTTGATTGTCTCCCCCAGGCCCAGGCTCCTTCATTGCACAATTGCTCCTTCTTGGTTTGCTGTTCTCTCCCAATAGGAACTGTATCCAGCCTATTCATGGCCGCAGACTATGTTTCATGACAATGGTCTGTTTTGGGGATTAGCTTCCCCTGGCAGCTTGTGCAGTGCCCTCCAGCCCTTCACTAACTGCCATCGGAGGTTGGTTACTATTCCAGACCTCGCTGGTACTCTCGATGAAGATCGATGGCATTCTGTGGTTTCTTCAGCAACAGGATTTTGTCTCAGGCCTGGGGATGGCGTTCAAGAGCCTTGACAGAATTCTGTCTTGTTTTTGGATGCTCATGGGTCTCTTTGGTCAACAGCTCAGAGAGGGAAGGGACTGGTGACTGGGACCCGGGGCTTTCAGACTGCTCAATTATTCGCAGACTTAGACATTCTCCCCTGCTACTCATGACCCCTCTTGACAATTGAAGCCCACAATTTGCTCTTTAGGTTACAGTATGCTCATAAGGATTTTATGTTTTTGAACCTAATTTGGAATGGCCTCCTGCTTAATCCATTCCCCTCCCTCTTCCCTTACCCCTTATTCATAAACTCTCACTTCTTTCTACTAGTCTGCATAAAGAAAACAGTTATATTGGTTAAGGACCGCATATAAGGGAGAGTATGCGGCGTTCAATTCTCTGTTCTTTTGAGTGTTCACTTAGTAAGATCTGCTCAAAGTCAGACCATTTTTTCCTAAATTAAGATATGTAATTTTTCCTTTCAGCTGAGTAGATTTCCATCGTATAAATATACCACAGTTTTGCTGTCCATTCCTCCATGGATGGGCATTTGGGTTGATTCCAATTCTTGGCTATTATGAATTGAGCTGCTATAAATATAGTTGTACAAAATTTTCTGCATCGAGATGTGGCGTCTTGTGGGTAGATGCCTAGTAGAGGGATAGCTGGATCCATCGGTAGTTCTATGTCCATTCTGTCTAGAAGTCTCCACACTGCTTTCCATAGTGGTTGAACAAGTTTGCAATCCCACCAGCTGTGAATGAGGGTTCCTTTTTCCCCGCATCCTCGCCAGCAATGATTGTTGTTGGTTTTCTTTATGATTGCCATTCTGACAGGGGTAAGATGGTATCTCATTGTGGTTTTCATTTGCATTTCCCTGATGCTTAAGGATGCTGAGCACTTTCTTAAATGAGTCAAGGCCATTTGTGTTTCCTCCTCCGTGAATTCTCTTTTGAGATCAGTACCCCATTTTGTGAGGGGGCATTTTGGGTTTTTGTTAATAATTTTTTTGAGTTCTCTGTAGGTTTTTGAAATTAGGCCTCTTTCTGAGTTGTGGCTGGCGAAAATCATTTCCCAATTTGAAGGGAGTCTATTGGCTCTGAGTGTGGTTTGTTTGTCTGTACAGAAGCTTCTGAGCCTGAACAGGTCCCATTGGTTAAGTGTTTGACGTATTTCCTGAGCTGCTGGAGATTTGCTCAGGAAATTTTTTCCTACTCCTACTTCATGCAGAGTTACTCCTATTTTTCCTTCCAGGGTGTTCAGGGTTACCGGGTTTATATTAAGGTCTCTGATCCATTTTGAGTTGATTTTTGTGCACGTTGAAAGGAGTGGGTCTAATTTCATTTTTTACACGTGTTTATCCAATTCCTCCAGCAACATTTGTTGAAGATGCTATCTTTGGCCCAGCGTACATTGTTGGCCCCCTTGTCGAAGACCAGATAACTGAAGTTACTTCCATTTAAAGCTGGTTCTTCAATTCTGTTCCATTAATCTGTCTTTCTGTTTTTATGCCAATACCATGCTGTTTTCATTACTATGGCTTTGTAGTATGTTTTGAAGTCTGGTATGATGGTGCCTCCTGAGTAGGATTTGTTACTTAGAATGGTTTTGGCTATCCGAGGTCTTTTGCCCTTCCAAAAAAATTTAGAGATTATTTTTTTCTATGTCTGTGAAGAACGAGGTTGGGATTTTTATCGGCATTGGTCGAATCTGTAAATCGCTTTTGGTAGGATTGCCATTTTTACTATATTGATTCTCCCTATCCATGAGCATGCAATATCTTTCCATCTTCTCACATCCTCCTCTATTTCCTTCTTAAGTGTTTCAATATTTTCCTTATATAAGTCCTTTAAAACCTTGGTTAGTGATATTCCAAGCTATTTGATATTCTTAGAGACTATAGAAAATGGGATACTCTCTGATGTCTTTTTCTGTCTGCTTGCCTTCTGCGTATAAGAAGGCTACTGATTTTTGTGTGTTAGTTTTGTATCCTGCCACTTTGCTGAAGGCATTAATCACCTTCAAGAGGTTACTGATACTATTCTTGGGGTCTGATATATAAAGGATCATGTCATCTGCAAAGCGGGATAGTTTAATTTCTTCCTTTTCAATTTGTATTCCTTTTATGTCCTTCTCTTGTCTTATTGCTTGGGCTAGAACTTCAAGCACTATGTTAAAGAGCAGTGGTGAGAGTGGGCAGCCTTGTCTTGTTCCTGAATTGAGAGGGAACTCCTTGAGTCGTTCCCCATTGAGAATGATCTGTGCTTTAGGAGATTTGTAAATTGACTTTATTAAATTGAGAAATAGGCCATCTATGCCTATTCTTTCGAGAGCTTTGAACATGAAGAGGTGTTGAATTTTGTCAAAAGCCTTCTCCGCATCTATCGAGATAACCATGTGATTTTTGTGTTTGAGCCGATTAATGTGGTGTATCACATTTATCGACTTGCGTATGTTGAACCATCCCTGCATCTTTGGGATAAAGCCAACTTGATCAGGGTGGATAATAGTTTTGATGTAGATTTTATCCGGTTTGCTAGGAATTTGTTCAGGATTTTTGCATCTAAGTTCATCAGAGATATGGGTCTATAGTTCTCTTTTCTTGTTGCATCCTTGCCTGGTTTGGGGATTAGGGCAATGGAAGCTTCATAGAAGGTGTTTGGAAGCCTTCCTTCTTTTTATATGCTCCTAACAAGCTTCAGAAAGAGTGGTTTCAGCTCTGTGATGAAGGCTTGGTAGAATTCAGCTGAGAAACCATCTGGTCCTGGGCTTTTCCTTTTGGGAAGTTTTTTGATTACATCTTCAATCTCTGTGGGTGTGATAGGTCTATTTAGTGTTTTTATCTGCTCTGGGTTAAGCTTTGGCAGTTGGTAGGTGTCTAAAAACCTGTCCATTTCTTCCAGATTCTCTAATTTTGTGGAGTAGAGGTTTTGGAAGTATGACCTGATGATTCTCCCAATGTCTTTGGGATCTGTTGTGATCTCACTATTGCCCTTTCTAATTTTGTTGATTTGTGCTTTCTCATTTGTTTGTTTGATTAGGTTGGCCAGAGTTTGTTGATCTTATTAACTTTTTCAAAGAACCAACTCTTTGATTTATCAATTTTTTAAATTATTTTCTTTATTTCCAATTCATTAATCTCAGCTCTGATTTTAATTATTTCGTGTGGAGCTCCTCGGGTTACCTTTTTCCATCTGTTCCAATGCTTTTAGGTGGTTGGTTAGACTATTGATGTGAGACCTCTCTGTGTTTGATATGAAGGCATTTAGCGGGATGAACTTTCCCCTCAGGACTGCCTTCATTGTGTCCCATAAGTTCTGATATGATGTGTTATTGTCATCATTTAATACTAAGAAATTCTGAATTTCCTGTTTTATTTCTTGGATGACCCATTCATTTTTTAGGAGCACATTATTCAGGTGCCAGTACTTTGTGTATTTTCTGGATCCTGCTCCATTGTTAACTTCTACCTTTAATGCACTGTGGTCTGATATGATGCAAGGAACTACCTCGATCTTTCTGAATTTGTTTAGGGAAGATTTATGACATAAGATGTGATCAAATTTAGAAAAAGTCCCATGTGCTGCTGAGAAGAATGTGTATTCTGTGTCTTTGGGGTAGAACGTTCTGTAAATATCTGTTATCCCCAGCTGGTCAATGGTG
Source organism: Zapus hudsonius (assembly GCA_004024765.1). Classification (NCBI taxonomy): domain Eukaryota; kingdom Metazoa; phylum Chordata; class Mammalia; order Rodentia; family Dipodidae; genus Zapus; species Zapus hudsonius. The sequence goes on from PVHP010008754.1 coordinate 41,818, forward strand.
TCATTAAGCTCTGTTATGTCCCTACTGATCTTCTGTTTGGTTGATCTGTCTAGAGCTGATAAAGGTGTATTAAAGTCTCCTACTATGATGGAACTATAGTCTATTTCTGCTTTATTTTTGAGTTTCCTTTATGAACTGTGTTGTACCCAAATTTGGTGCATATATGTTAATGATGGTGATATCCTCCTGGTGGATCCTTCCTTTGATAAGTAAGAAGTGACCATCATCATCCTTTTAAATTGATTTTGGTGTAGAGTCTATTTTCTCAGAGATTAGTGTAACCACACCTACTTTCTTTTTCCTTCCACATGCCTGATAAACTGTTTTCCATCCATTTACTCTAAGAAGGTTGCTGTCTTTAGAAGTAAAGTGCGTTTCGTGAAGACAGCAGACGGAAGGGTCCATTTTTCTGATCCACCCTGCAAGTCTGTGTCTTTTTATAGGGGAGTTAAGTCCATTTATATTCAGTGATATAACTGTGAGGTTTGCTTTGAGCCCTGCCATGATGAAGAGATAATGAGGGGTTTTTCTGTGCTGCTGTTATTAGCACACTGACTGTGATTGTCATGTCTGATCTCTGGTACTCTTCTGATGAATATTTCTTGTTTCTACTGTATGGGATATCTCTTATAGTATCTTCTGAAATTGTGGCTTTGTTTTGAAATAGTCGTAGAGCTGTTTTACTTCATGGAACACTTTCTCTTCTCCCTCTATCAGGAGGGATAACTTTGCTGGGTACAATAGTCTAGGTTGAAAGCCATACTTCTTTAGGTCCTGAAAAGCATTATTCCAAGCCCTTCTGGCTTTCATGGTTTCTAATGAGAAATCTGAGGTAAGTCTGATGGCTTTTCCCCTGTAAGTTACTGTCTGCTTTCCTCTAACAGCTTTGAGTATTTTCTCTTTGCTTTCTGTGTTAGGCATCTTAATTAAAATGTGTCTTGGAGAATTTCTCTTCATGTCAAATCTGTTTGGGGTCCTCTGGGCCCCTTGAAAGTTGAGTGGACTTTCTCTTGTTAAATAGGGAAAGTTTTCTTGAATAATTCTGTTGAAGATATTTCCTATGCCCTTAGACTGGGCTTCTTCTCCCTCTGGGATCCCCATGATTCTAATATTTGTCCTCTTTATTGTATCCCATAGATCCCTCAAATTGTGCTCACTTGATTTCTTGAATTTATTGAAACCTATGATATCCTTATTAATTCCTTCTGATTTGTCTTCTACTTTTGAAAGTCTGTCCTCCAGATTATCAACCCTGGGACTGAATGCTTCAAAGGAAGTTTTTAATATTTCATTTTCATTATTGGTTTCTGCTATGATTTTGTTTATAGTCTCTAATTCTTTGGTGAGATCCCATTTCTAAACTTTTTTTTTTTGCTTGGGATTCCTGATAATTATTTTTAAGTTTTCTTAAGTCCTCATCAAATTTAATTAATTAATTGTCCAGCTTTTCTCTTAGTTGATTAATCTTTAATTCACTTAGTGTATTTCTGAATTCATTCATATTTCTCTCCATCAAACTCAGTCTGGAGTCTATGCTTGAGTAAGAATGCTTCATGTCTTTTCTCATAACTTCCATATCAGCCCTTAACTGCATCATATTTGCATTGCTGTTGTGGTCAGGAGTCATATTGTTCTCTCTCTGTAATTGTGTATGAGCTCCTTCCACTCCTTGTCAATTTCATGTTCCTTAATGGGACTAGGTGCCCTGGGTTGGGAAGATACGTTTTTCCGTTGGTTTCTACCCATGCCCAGATAGCGAAGTGGGACACAGGTGCCCTGAGGAGTGCTATTCAGCCCACTTTACTTCATGGCAATGGCATGTGATCCCTGTTACTCACGGAGAGCGCCTGTGCCCTCCTGGGATGTACCTGTCTGATGAGCCGGCCTCTGCCAGGGCCCCAGGGTATCTGCCTACTGACTGGCCCCGGAACTATGCTAGGGCTCGCGTCTGCCTGTGTATATGGGGGGGGGGTCGTGGATAGGATTAAATCTGAGGACTGGTTGCTCCCACGGTGGAAGCCACTCAATTGTTACCAAAGACCGGAACCCACTGTGAGGGGACAAATGCGGGCGCCTGAGGGTCCAGCTGTGCTCTCCCCTGTAGAGCCGAGGGCAGTCAGAGAACCCCACAGAGGTCCCAAAGCTGGGGAGAGGCTGGGCGGCCTAGGGACAGGCCCAGCCATCACATGGGGATGGATCCCAGTTAGACAAAGAAACCTCCATGGAGAGACACCTCCTCCCGTCTCAGCTGGTGGAGAGGACCACGTCTGAGGACCAGGAGTTCCCACGGGGAAGCCACTTGATTGGCGCCAAGGACCGGGAACCCGCCGCTGTGAGGAGAAGAAGGCAGGAGCTTGAGGGCCCAGTTGCATGCTCCCCTGCAGAGCCGAGGGCAGTCGGGGAACCCCGCAGAGGTCCCAAAGCTGAGGAGAGGCTGGGCCCCCAGGGACAGGCCCAGCCGCCACTCGGGGCTGGATCCCAGTTAGACAAAGAAACCTCTTGGGAGAGACACCTCCTCCCCTCTCAGCTGGTGGAGAGGACCTCATCTGAGGACCGGGAGCTCCCATGGGTAAGCCTCTCGATTAGCGCCAAGGACCGGGAACCTGCCGCCATGAGGGGCATTAGGCAGGCAACAAAACCTCCGCGGAGAGACAACTCCTCCCCTCTCAAGCTTCCCAGGTATCTGCCTCAAGTTTGGCCCCAGGACCTAGCTTAGCCTGCCCAAGGCTCGCATCTGCCTGTGCATGTGTGTGTGGGGGGGTCGTGGATACAAGCACAACCAAGTATCAGGTGCTCCCATGAGTGGAAGCAGCTCAATTAGCGGCACTTGGAACCCGCCGGGTGAGGGGATAATGGCGGGAGCTAATGGGGGGAGGGAGGGTTCGGTCCTCTGCTCTGCTCGGGAGCAGAGAGCTGCTGGAGAACCCCTTCTGCTCTGGCCCAGGGTCTGGGGAGGGAGGGAGGGCCCGAAATCAGTTCCGGCTGGTGACCAAAGTTTGAATCCCAGCTGAAGAGATCAAACCTTTCCGAAGAGAGTCCTGGCAATGCTGTTACTTGTCCGCCATCTTGCTCCGCCCCCCCCTATTTATTGGTTTTTTGAGGTAGGGTCTCTCTCTAACCTAGGCTTACCTGGAATTCACTATGTACTCTCAAGCTGAACTCCGACCTCCACCTTTCGAGTTCACAAGAACTTTCACAAACCAGAAAGTGGAGATATAACTAATGTACTTCCAACTACATCTGGCTGACGTTTCTGGGAAGAAGATTGTCACTTGTTTATGCTATCAATGTTCTAAGATCGCAGATTTCAGATAACTCTGACTGAGAATAAAGGGAAAGGAGTATCTACAGAATGCATTTAACTTCTTGAAAGCTAAGGTCTAGACAGGATTGCTACCAACTAAATAATTGCAGTGACGTTTACATGATTTTACTGTAGGGAATGTAATGTTGCTTTTTTTTTTTCAAATGTTAACTACTTCAGTTATTCTCTTCAGGTAGTTTTCCACATAGAAATATGCTCTCCAAAATCAGAAGGCACTTAAGATTTGAGAAAATTTTTAAAAAATGCTTCATAGAGGAAGATAGATTAATTTTGGTCTCAGTCTTAAGTAGTGGTGAAGAAGTGAAAATAGTGTACAACTGATTTGGGCAGTAAATGCATCAATCTATGATTATTCTAAAATCTATTCAATCATACATCTTAAATGAGTATACTGGTTGCTGTGTAAATTACATCAGCAAAGTTTTAAAGTAAAAAATTGTACTGCATAAAATTTTATGGATGAGAACAGGTTTAAATGGTAATGAAAACATAATATACATTATAATAACCAAATTTACAGTGTGAGCAAGAAGCATATTTGTAGATTTTCTCTTTGGTTTCTTCCTTTCATAAGAAAAACAAGATTTGTTCTTTATGAAATGCCTCTTTTGCCCAGTGACCTCTGGAATGGATCCAAGGAATTGGTTTTAGCTGGGCTGAAAAAGCAGCTGTCAAACAGTGCCATGGAAACCATAACTGAATCATCTTTTTATCTTCATGAGCCCCAAACTTCAAATATATTTTATAAAACACAAAGAGTAGGTGTGATGGTTTGATCTAGGTGTCCCCCACAAATATATTTGTTCTGAATGTTGGATCCCCAGCTGATGACTACTTTAGAACCTTGTTAGAACTGTGTTGTTGGTTGTTGGCTTATAGGGGTTATAGCCAGCTTCCCTTTGCCAGTGTTTGGCACACACCTTTCTGCTGCTATTTGCAGCACTGTGGCAGAGATGTTCTGCCTTCTGCTCTTGTGGTCATTTTCCCCACCATTATCGAGCTTCCCTTGAGTTTGTAAGCCAAAATAAACCCATACCTCCAAAGAGCTCCCTTTTGGTTGGGTTCCTTTCCATGCAGCAGTAATGAGAAAGCTGACTACAACAGTAGTTTTTATTTGTTACATAAAATTGAATTAATATGAAAGGTGTTATGTAAAAACCACTTGACGGATGAAAGAGAATTACTTGACTCGACCGTGTATACTCACATCTCTATCCCCCTCCCAAAGTTAAACTTCTTGGGTTTCTGCAGTGCCTCTGAGTAGCATGGCTCACTTCTTTATTTATTCTTCCTAGATATCTCCATTCTTTTTATGTGATAGCTAGTCATGGAAAAAAGAGCACTGTTTTTGAAGTAAAAGCTCTGATCAACTTCCTCCCTGAGTTACTGTGCTGCCTTCCCAAAACACTTAACTTCTCTCACCTTCATTTTTCATTCATAAAATGGAAGGATAGTATTTGTGCAGTATATAGGAGATTGACCATGTAATGAATAATAAACAGTAGTAGTTATTACTATGCTCACTGAATTTTAGTCTGAAATATTTACATGTTCATAGTTTTAAACAAGACCTTAAAGAGATGGCTTATGGTTCAGTGTGCTTTCTGCCTATCAGTCAAGACACTACTATTTCATAATATATTCTACCAATAATATAAAGTATAATACAATAAAATTAGCTGCATAGTCATGTTTTGCGTAGCACAATAGACAAGTCAAGGTCTAACATCCTAGACATCCTTTAACAGATGAATGTGTAAGAAAATGCAGAGCATATTCACAATGCAGTATTATGTAGTCATAAAGAAGAACAAAATATCATTTGCAGGAAAGTGGATTATCATGTTAAGTGAATTAAGCCAGACTAAGAAAAATAAATAGTGAATGATTTCTCTTAAATACAGATTCTAGAGTAAAAAAAAAAGGGAGAGAAGAAGAAGAATGAGAAGTGAAAGATTAAAAGAAGACTATTTGGGAAATGAAAGAAGGTCGATGAGGAGAAGTGGGTACAAGAGAAGACCATGGAGTATGAATATGATCAAAGTGTGTTTGGTGAAAATATGAATATTTCACAATGAAACTCAGATTTTGTACATTCTATGCTAAAATGTTTCTGTCTTCAATTTTAGGCTATATTATGAAAGTTCAATTTTATAGCTTCCAACTTTCATAATCTCCAGGAAGAAAATATGATGAGAAAATCCATTGTGTCACAAGAAAATAATAAAATTAGGAAATTTGGGTGATATGTATCATACACACAGGCTGCTTTATTTCCTGCTTTTAAATTTAATGTATTTTGACATTTTCATGAAAATTGCACATCATTTTAATGTTTCATCATATATAAAGCACATGTTATTATATAATTTATTTCCAATTGTTTCATATGTGGACTCTTTTTGACCCTGAGAGTCATTCTACCCAGGCTGAGGTGGAACTCACTCTATAACTCAGGCTGCCTTGAACCCACGACGATCCTACTACCTCAGCTTCCTGAAGGCTAGGTCTAAAGGTATGTACCACCACAACTTGCTCAGATTTGGACATTTTATTTGTTTCATGAATCCAGTAAAATAAAGACAAGTTGAAATGATGTGTGCTTTTCAGGGTCACTCTTATCTTCTAATACTTTATTTCATTGACAATGTTCAGTGTGACCTCTTTTGTTTTCATCACAGTGACCCCTGGACTTTTTTTTTTTAATGAGGACAGAATGGTTGCAATAAAAACATCATTGCTGACCAAAGCAGAATTAGTAGTGGTGTACTTTCATCATCGAACACAAAACTAAGTATCAGGAAGCAAATCCATCAGTTATTTTTTACCAGAACGTATAGATATACTGACTTCTAGCTCTGTGCATTGACTTAGTAAAGCAGTTTATAACAATATATAAGATGTAAGGCCCAAATGAAAAGCTGTTACCTTTGTGACTTTCTGATATGAATTTAATATACAAGACTATTATCAAAAGTCGTGAGAGAAGAAAGCAGATTAGAGCTATAACATAATAAAATTCTAACTGTAATTCTTTATCTGAATTGTTATCCTGGTTAGATAAATGGTGTTTTCTGAATTTTTAAAAAAAGTTTCCACCATGTAGTTTATATTTTAATCAGCTACAGATCTGATGTACAGAAGTAAAAGGACAGTTGAGGCCTTGCTTGTGAAAATTATTGTATTTATTTCGGGTGGTTATTGTACTACTTTAAGAGACTTAAGACATGAATGACACATCACAGATGCTTGGGATATTTGAGGCCATACGATCAATCAGATCTATCAAAATATGTTTTTTATAATATCCCATGAGCTTGTACTTCTTATTGTTAACTCCAGTTAAATTCCTTACAAAGTCTTTTTTATGGTCTTGCTACCAAGAATTTAATTTAAATTAACAAAAATTCAGATCCTACTTCATAAAAAATCTCAGTTTAAGATTCCTCTAGGGGGAGAAACAGAAGAGAATGTGGACATGCTGTAACTTAAACATGTAATAACCTATGTAGCAGCAGTGTGGGAGAAAAGTGAGGAAGATAGGAAGAGAAAGGCAGCAAACAGCAGTTCACTGCCAACCAAATTAATAACACTGTGAAGAGTAAGGGGCAAATAGAAGGCTGAGTGTGCATGTTCTGCTTCATATAAAAAGCCAATATAAAATGGAAGAAGTAGGTTGGAGGATGATATATGTATAGTGATAATATATAGTATTATAATTTAGCTAGGAGTGTGCTAAGTAGAACACTGAATTTGATACTTTATTTCTCAAAATGGTTATGAGAGTTAATTCCGACTGTCCCTAGAGGTAAGGAAAACGAGCATTAAGTTTAGGGAGGATTAGGAATTGTGCTCAAGGTTATATAGTTACTGGGTAAGCTAAGGGGATGATTTAAATAACAAATAAACAACTTTGTAATACCTATTATATGTTCAGTGCCTACTTTGTGCTTAAGACAAATATGTACTTGATATGTACTGTTTACATTTTATAACAATGTTAAAATTATATATTATAATAACAATTATGCAGATCAGAAAACGGGGTCATGGGGAGACTTTTCCAATATCTTGGGTATTATTGAACAATTTAAATTGAAGTCTACCTGGCAAGAAAGGAGCCACCACAGTCATATCGTGGAGGATCCATATGGAACCCCACAGAGAATGATGGGATGAACAAGGGACCCACAGCCACAGCCATTCAATCAACTCAGGATAAGCCAGTGAGACAGAAACCAATGATATTTGACACAAAGACCCCTAAGCTCACAACAATAAAGCAGCCTTAATACTCATCCACCATGACTCAGGGAACTGTGCGGAAGAGGGGGCGGAAAAATTGTGAGAGCCGTGGTGGAGGAGACTATCCAGAGGCATGACACGCCTCAGTAACAACATACTAGGGCCAGGAGTACTGGCTGAATACTAGGCTATCCATGGTCCCCTGTCACAAGGACTGATCCAGATGACCCACATGGGAGGATATCCAGCTGGTTGGGGATAGGGAAGGGGGCCTATTGGGGAATTGGGGATAACAACTCATTGTTTGCCCACTAAATAATGTAACTCATTATGGATAATAAAAAATAAAAAATAAAAAAAATAAAAAATAATAATTTGAAGTCTAGGTCTATATGATCCTAAGGTTTTATGAATGTACCTGCTCCTTGATACTATGGAAGAGATTAAATATGAAGATCTTGGATGCCCTTATGGAAAGGATAATATTTATGATAGGTTTTTGTTGAATAGGTAGAATCTAAAAAATAGCATTGGAATAAAACATATTTGAGATCTGTAGCAGTTTTTCTCATTGCTGACATAAAATACATGACCAAAAGTAGTTAATAGGAGGAAAAGGATTATAGTTTCAAGGTGAAATTTCTTCATGATGGAGAAAGCATGGTAACACCATCACCAAGTTCACATCTTCATATAGCAGTGCTAATACAAGAGGTCCAAGAATGAGCTAGCTCTGAACACCCAGTTAGCTGGGCTAACAAACCTCAGGGTTCACCTGCAATGACTCCACCTCCCACAATTTTACCAAATTGTCACCAGCTGAGGATCAAATATTTAAAACACAGGAGCCTATGGGAAACATTTCACTCAGACCACCACAAGATGGAAGGTCAAACATAGGGGTCTAACAGTGTATAGAAAAGCATGCTTTGAAGAATAAGTTTAAGTTCTTCATCATAGACTGCAGGGAAAGAAGAAGCTAGGCAAAGTATTTGGAAGCCATAGGAGAGGGTAAGATGTGGATAAAATGTAGAATGAGAAGAGAGAGCAATAAAAAGCATACAACACCCTAAGAAATGGAGATATCAAGGAGTGGACAGTAAAGTGATATACAAGAACATTGACAAGAAATGGTCAGGGATGTAGAATATGAGAGTATTAAGTATGTTAAGAGAAACAGAAGTAGCTATCTGTGCTGATAGATGTCAAGAGGTCAAACAAAAATGCACTGGGAAGTCATCACTGGCCTTATTAATTAGAATGCCATCTTTATAGAGAGTAAATCCAATAAATAGTGGTGCTTGAATCTAGACTGCAAGCTTTTGCAAATTGAATGTAGGGGAAAATGGAGAAGCAAGTGTGGAATCTAAATGGGGGTTTGAAAAGAGTAGAAAAATAGGACTGTAACTTTAAAAGAATCATTGATAGGACAATCATTATTGTATACATGAAGATCAGTTTTTGACTGGTTATAAAAGGAGGAAAAGAGTAGAAAGGGAGATTCTGACTGTGGAAATGAGATAGCAAAACGACATAGACAGAAGCAAGAGTGCGCGCACACGTGCGCACGCGCGCACGTGCGCGCGCGCGCACACACACACACACACACACATGCACACAGTTGGAGTTGAGATGTAGGGAGGATGATTCATTTAAGATGAAGAAAAAAGAAAGGATAGGTAGAGCTAGAAAAATATAAAATAGAGTCATATCAATTTTCATAAGTTCATGTTACATGGCCTCAATCTTTTCTGAAGAGTAGGGAGCAATTCTATCTGAGAGCAACTTCATCCAGACTCTTTCTTAGATAGAAAGGTTTAACATATTAAAATATAATCCTCCCTAAGATTATTTGTATTTGGATGGATTGTCATGAACTTCCTCTGGACTTGTTTTATAATCATACTAAATTCTGTTTAAATGTATCTTTAAAAGTTTTGTTCTAGAGAGCTTAGTTTGGTAATAAATCCTTTATCCGAATGAATTCATATCAGAAAGCAGTTTTACATCTAATCCTATGTGTGATGGTTGCTATGGAAACAATTGAATGCAAACTTTATTTTATATAACACTCAGCTAAGATATTGATCATATTGGATGAAGGGAGCTTCAGGCTATTTCACTCAAAGAAATGCCAAAAAAAAAGAAAAGAAAAATAGATAGGTTGTATGGTGAAGGGTACCCTTTGTTTCAGGGAGAAAACATGTTCTTCATACATACAAATGTAGGGCATAGGTTGCTGAATCTTTACTTTTGTATTTCCAACAAACAAGGCTGGTAAAATCTTGAGTGCTCAGAGTTCAAACAAGGGAGATGACTAGAGTCATTAGCACACAGACAATAGTAATAAATAAGAGTAAACTCACAGATGTGAAGCAAGCCAAAGGACTGGGTCATTAAGTCCAAGTGAAACTAGAGCAGAACAAATGTGTGCACACACTTCAATACAGAGCATAAAAACTAAGGGGAAAAGAGCTTGAGATGGGTACAACTGAAAAAATAATCTTGTCTAAATAGAGCACAGTAAATGTAAATCCTTGAAATTACTGAGATTAGCTGAAATGTTTTCATATTATAGGAAAATCAAATAAAAGATTGCTAATAATAAGATTTTTCTCAGACTACAGCTAAGGTATATACAAAGAGATCTAAGCTCTGACTTTACTTCTACTAGCTCCAGATGATATTAAAATATCAATGGAAAATTATAGAGTCATGGAATGAGATCTCTCTCTCTCTCCCTCCCTTACTCTCTCATCTTTGAAATTGAATTTCTTGAAGACCAGAAAACAATTTAATGTAAACTCAGGAAAATGTGAATATGGCAATCAAAGCAACTGATCAGCAATGTAGGTATAGAAATTATGTCACAGAGGCAGCTCATGAAGTAAATAAATGAGTACCATAGATCTCTCCCTTTCTTCTAAATCCATGTTTATCATGCTAACTTTTATTAATTAACATTCTTTTTTTTTTTAAATGTGTAATAAGATTTATTTCTGTCCCTGTGTATAATTCTTTTGCATTAGAGGACACGAACTCGGGGGGGGGGGG
>PVHP010008755.1:0-52238 GCA_004024765.1 Zapus hudsonius
TTGTTATCCCCAATTCCCCGTTGCCCCCCTTCCCCATCCCCAGTCAGCTGGATATCCTCCTCCGTGGGCCGTCTGTATCAGTCTTTGTGGTAGGGGACCATGGATAGCTCATTCTTCAGCCGGGCTCTCATGTCTCAAGTGTGTAGTTACTGAGGGTTGCCAAGTCTCTGCTATTCTCCCCCACCACGGCTCTCACAATTTTTCATGACTTAGAAATCCAGATGTGATCAGTTCAGTGAACAGTTTGTGTCTCGGTGCTGAGGGCATGAACACTGCCCTCATGGAATGGCTGGTTTTTGAAATTGAAGGTCTGGTTAAAAATATGAAAGATCTGGGGCTGGAGAGATTTCTCAGTGGTTAAGGCACTTGCCTTCAGTGTCTAAGGCCCCAGGTTCAATTCCCCAGTACCCACATAAGCAAGACCCACAAGGTGGTGGCCCTGGTGCTAGCTTTCTCTCTCTCTCTCTCTCTCTCTCTCTCTCTCTCTCTCTCTCTCTGTCTCTGTCTCTCTCTGTCTCGCCCTGTCTCTTTCTCCTTGAAAATGAATAAATAAATTTTAAAAAAATAAAAGAAAAAATATGAAAGATCCCCTAACCAAAGTCAGCTTCCAAGAGTGCCTCTCCTGTGCTTACCCTCACCTCAGAGCTACAAGAAGACACACACGGTCAGTGGCTGTCGTGTCCATCAATATTGGTCTTGGCATTTCTTGGCACTGTTTCTCTTTTTCATGATGTCTTATTGTTTGTGAGGGTTTCTTTTTGTTGTTTCTGATCACTAAGAAGTGCTCTAAGTGCAGATAGATGTGTACAAGTACCAAGAGGTTCTTTTCTCAAATCCTAAATTTCTGATTTTCGTTTCTTTCAAGCTTGCGTTTTCTTGCTGAGTAGCGAAGGACTTCTACTTCACACTTTCCTCTGAACCTAAAAAGTATGAACAGTGCATTTCAATGGGCTGCACTGCAGACATTTGCTGAAAACTTTTTCTGTAAACACAATTGCCTTGTTCAGTTTTGTTGTAAACTGACTTCCCATAGGATGCACTGTTGATATGCATTCTGGTGTGTGTTGGATGAGTGATAAAATAAAGCTTAAAAATAAAAGAATAGTCCCTGACCCTAGGAAAGGCCAGTTGAGGGAGCTGTGCCTTGGCTTCCTACCAGCCCGGGCACCCCACGACCCCACCCACCGACCAGGGGTTCCAAGACAGAAGGCAGAAAGAGAGCCAGGGACAACTCAATTCCACCAAGACACCAGATGATGGTTGACATCCTGATAGGAGATGATCCACCCAGGGCCCTCACACAAGGCCCAGATGAAGCCTACCAGAGGGTGACAGACAAACAGGAGACCAATCACCACAGCAAGTCTGATAACCCATGAAAGGTCAATGGAGACAGACACCAACGATACCCAAGACAACCCAGGGCAAAGATCCAGAGACACTTAAGATCTCAACAATAAAGCAGCCTTAATACTCACCCATCATGACTCAGGGAACTGAGTGGAAGAGGGGGCAGAAAGAATGTAAGAGCCATGGTGGGGGAGTATATCCAGAGACATCGCCCTCCTCAGCAACAACACACAAAGGGGGAAGAAAAAAAGAAAGAAAGAAAAACTGGCTACCTCTGGTGCAGTTCATATCCCCCTAGCCTATGGACAGATCCAGTATGTGCACAGAGGAAGGACCCCAGTGGGTAGGTGACAGAGAGAAGGGAAACGGGGACACATTCAAAAGATTTGCTGATACAATGCATAAACTTACTCATAATAAAGATATTAAAAATAAATAAAATAAAATAATAAAAAAGGGTTTGAGACCAGACTCCATTACATGGGACCCTGTCTCAAAAAAATTAATATCATATTATAGATATATGAAATTGTCATTTAATAAAATTATTTCACTTGCTGAGGATCCATGTGCTAGATATCCAGACACGCACACCCTAAAAAATATTTTATTTTCCCATATTATGGTGAGAAAGCTGAGGTGCAAACTCCTGGCCTTATACCACAGCCAGGAAGCAGTGGGATCTTATTTTAACCAAAGTCCAATTAGCAGCTAGGCTCTGTGCTTTCAAGCTTAGAAACCATCTCTCTTTTCATGAAAAAATGTACATGTGATAGGCTAAGTATACAGCTTGGTGAACAATTTAAAAGTACTCTCTGATAAAAGTGTAAAATCACTTCAACAGCACACCAATAACCAATAATCCAGCAACATATCTCCGAATTAATCTGACACAATGCAGAACTCCATATAAGCCCTTGGAGCCAAAATAAGAGTGCCATTTGTCTTGCACACGAGAACCGGGAAGTGACTCTGCTATGACACACACAACTCACTCCCTTAGGGTCGATTTACTCTTACTCAGACCCTGTGCCATGGAGCTCCCTGGCATTTAGCAGGGAAAGAGACAGGGCAGGTGCGGAGTGGCAGCTTCCAGCAAGGGGAAAATGGAAAAGGAAGGTCTGTGACAGGCTAGAGCTGTTTGTGGGGGAGCAGGACTCGAAGTCTCAGAGGGCACCCTGTGCTAGAAGCACCATTTACCTAAGGAAAAGCGAGAGAAACAGCGCACACAGGAGCTGAAAACAGTTCTTCAAATGGTTTCATGTTTAAAGGGAGTCCATTCCCTTAAAAAGAATACAATCTTCTGTAGAGTCGTTCATTTCTCAGAGGTTAAAAGTTGATTAGGATCCCTCCCTCCCTGCCCTCTCCTCTCTGTCTTCCTTCTTTCTTTCCTTCCTTCAGCCCTCCTGTCTTCCCTTCTTTCCTTCCTTCCTTTTCCTCACTCACAAATAAGCATATTTATTGACCAGGAGGTCATTCTGCCTTGGCAGACTTTTCACAGCTTTCCTGGAAAGGTTTCTGAGCTCTGCTTTCCCGTCACCAGCACCCTGTACCACTCGGTCACAGTAATCTCCGAAGCTCATTTTTGAGTCCTCTGCCTCTACTTCTGTACTTTTTGCACGTGGTCTTAGATCTTCCTCTCTGTCCACCTACTCTGAGATTTTTCTGGCTGCCTCTACTATTTTTCACATGTGATTCTATCCCAAATTTATTAAACAGTCAAAGGGCAATGCAAGGCTGGGGAGGCGGCTCAGAGGGTAAAGTGGTTGTTGTATGAGCATAAGGACCTGAGTTCAATCCTTGGCACCCATGTAAAATTCCAGGTCTGTTGGTGTGCACCTGAATCCCAGGCCTGACAGGAGAAGCCTGGGACTTGATGCTTGGGTTGGCCAGCCAAATCAGTGAGGTCTAGGTGCAGTGAGAGACTCAGTCTCAAAAATTAAGTAAAAGAAAACACCTGATGACCTCAGGCCTCCACACGTGCACGCACATGCGTGCACGCACACACACATGCATGCACACACATGCACGCACACACAAACATGTATGCACACACATGCACGCATGCACAGATGCATGCACAGATGCACACACATACATGCACACATGCACACACACACAAACATGCATACACGCACACACATGATAAAATAATAATTTTAAGGCTAATGCATTGAGCTCCTGGGAATAATCAAATCCAGTCATGAACGTGGACTTACTTTTCTCTGTGCCCAGAGTTCTTTAGCTTCAACCCACTGAAACTATCCTATTAGTAAAGAGAACAAGAGACCATGTTCTGAACTGCTAAGCCACTGATGTAGCCAAGAAAAACAGCACGTGATATAATTTTAAAATGTTTTATTCCCTTTTGCTTCCCCCAAATAGATAAGGATAAATTATTGCTGGGAACTGCATTTTGTAGCCAACATATCCAGCAACCAACTAATTTTGGATTAGCTTCCTGAAGTAGCATCTCCTCAGTAGCCAGAGCATAAAAATAACATTAAAGGGGTAAATTAAAGTAATTTCTAGGAGAAGGCGTAGACAACAAAGTGAGTTTTTTAAAGTTTTGCAGTATCCTTAAGGAGGTATAACTAGGACATAGTTCATAGGAAAGAGGGTAGAGAGGGAAATTAATGAATGAAATGTCTTGGAGAAGAAAAACATAAAGAAAACCAGGAAATGCTTCTCCAGCCTTAAAGCTGGTCACACAATCTTATCTTGAACAAAAACTTAGAAAAGATACTTTAATGCATTTGGCAAAGGGACTATGTTTTCTTTAATTTACAAAGCGCTCCTTCGATATGCAAAATAGTGGCTATTCTCCATTAGGATACTAAACAAAGGATATTCACAGATATTCACAAGCCATCCATAGACAGATAAACAGAACCACCAAGAAATTATGCCTAAAATAATTAAAAATTAAGTCTGATTAAGGATTGAATTAAAATTAGTGACTAGAGAGGTACAAAACAAAATAATAATAATAAGATATATTTTTGTCCTGGCATATTTTTCAGTTTGAAGTTACTCGTGTTGAAGAATTGATAAAAACAAGTTTGATCACACACACTGGAGGTGAGTACACATCAGTGTAGACTTTCTAGAGTGTAATAAGAAAACACTTATCAAATTTAAAATTTCATTTAATAGCAATACAATCCCACGAGTAAGAACTTACTCCACAAAGGTGTATTAAGACATATGTTTGAGGGTATCCTTTAAAGCTGTCTGTAAGAACAAAGCTCAACATAACTATTCATCAAGAAGGGAACAGGTTAGGGCTGGAGAGATGGCTCAGCGGTTAAGGCACTTGCCTCCAGTGCCTAAGGCCCCAGGTTCAATTCCCCAGGACCCACATAAGCCAGACCCACAAGGTGGTGGCCCTGGTGTTCTCTCTTTCTCTCTTTCTCTCTCTCTCTCTCTCTCTCTCTCTCTCTCTCTCTCTCTCTCTATCTATCTATCTCTCTGCTTGAAAATGAATAAATAAAATATTTTTTAAAAAAAAGAAAAACATGACATTTAAAAAAAAAGAAGGGAACAGGTTAAATAAGTAACTTCTAGCGGTCTCTTCAATGGAAAACTACAGTATGCATGACTAATCTACATGATTTACACAGAAGGATTTTTCTCTGATAGATACTTCATGAAAAAGCAAGACATGGGCAACATGAATAATGTAATCTCGCTTATGAGAGAACCTAGATTCAATGCTTTTTAATCTATGTAGCTTTACATAGTTTATTGTTCATAGCAAATTGCCCTGAAATTTGGTAGCTTAAGACAATTATTTACTATGCCTCACAATCGTGTGGGCTTCCTGGGAAGTTCTGCTGTTGGTAATGCCTCCCCTTGGTGTCTGTGTCATTGGCTAGGGCTGGATGGACTTACTTTGCTGAGGTGTCAACTGCTATGGCTGGAATGTCCGGTATAGAGCACATGGCTCTTTATCTCCATGCAGACACACACAATAAAGATAGCACTCCCAGAAGTCAACAGTAAAGGCTGTGGACCTCTGTAGACCAATATTTAAAGTCACTCCCTGTTGTAGTCATCTTCATGTTCCTGGGATGAACATCCATACCAGACACAGTTTGTAGGAGGAAGGGTTTATTTCAAGTTTACAGGTCCTGGAGAAGTTCCATGGAAGGTGGAAGAAGCTGCTTCCATGCATCCAAGCAGAGAGAAAAGCCTCAACAAACAAAATACCAGCATGTGTACACACACACACACACACACCCCCCTAAAAGAAGCAAATAGTAGGGTCCTCTCTGCATAACTTTGGGCTGTGTTGCAGTCAACTTTCTAGTTGCTGCACAGAAAGAACCCAAACAAAAGCGGCTTATGGAGGAATGGGTTTATTTTGGCTTGCAGACTCAAGGGGAGACTCCATCCTGGCAGGGAAAACGATGGCATGAGCAGAGGGGTGGACATCACCTCTGCCACAGTACTGGAAACAGTAGCAGGAAGGTGTGCCAATCTCTGGCAAGGGGAAGCTGGCTTATAACCCCATAAGCCCGCCCCCAACAACACAGCTCTAGCGAGGTTGTAATTCCAAACTGCCATCACCTGAGGATCGATCATTGAGAACACATTCATTTGTTTGTGAGGGACACCTGGATCAAACCATGACAGCCCGCCCCTGGCCCCCACAAACTAATAATCATACATGATATAAATACAATGTGTTCAGCTCAACTCTTAAGTCCCCACAGCTTTCAATTGAGCCATAATACCAAAAATAAACCCATAATGGCACAGAACATTCACACTGCAAAACACGAGGCACAGCAAACAGAATGAACCAATACAAAATTTGAAATAAGCAGGGCACCATCAATCTCTAACTCCAAGCTCAATGATTCTAACCAATAAGTCTCTTGGAGATTCAATTCCGCCCCCCCCAACTTGGCTACTCACAGTCCGGGAAAACTTCATCCGGTGCTGGCAGCTCACCTTGGCACCCATCCATAGTCCTGGAATTCATTGGATCTCCATTGCAACCCACAGTTCATCCTCATGGCTCCATCAGGCTCCATGCAGGCAACCTAACACACCTGCTTCACACTCCGATGGCCATTTTTCAAAAACAAAACTGTGTTGCAAATCCAATGACCCTCTCTTCTTGCATTTGCCATACTCCACAGAACAAGGTGGGCTACCAACTTGTTAATCCAGGGGGGAACAAAGCATTCAGGCCCCTAACTTCAAAAAGTCCGCATTCTTCCTGTTGTTCCAATGCAGACCAGCTGGCCCAATCTGAGTGGTTGTAATCTCTCAAACAATTACAGATGAATGGACAGCAGTTTCGACCCAAAGATCTTTCTTTCTGTGCCATCTCTATCTGCTCACACCAGTCCATCTTTACTTAAAATAACCCTGCACAAGTTCTCAGGACAAAGGCAGGCAGAACGCAGCAAGCCTCTCACACAAACTGCTTCTGACACAGTCCTGATCAAAGTTCTTTCTCCACCTCATAAACCAAACCTCACAGTTCATAGTTCTTATTTCATTCAGGTCTTTCAACTCTGACCAGAATGATCATGAAGCTGTACTCAGAGCACTGCAAGGCATCTCTAAGGACGAGGTTTCCAATCTGTCCACATTCCTCCTGCAGATCGCATCCAAAAGCCCAAAGCCACAAGATCAGGGTTCTAGCAGCAACAGATGACCCCACTCCTGGTACCAAAACTGTTGTGGTCAGCTTTCTAGTTGCTGCGCAGAAAGAACCCAAACAAAAGTGGCTTGTGGAGGAATGGGTTTATTTGGCTTACAGACTCGAGGGGAGACTCCATCCTGGCAGGGAAGATGATGGCACGAGCAGATGGGTGGACATCACCTCTGCCACAGCACTGGAAATAGCGGCAGGAAGGTGTGCCAAATACTGGCAAGGGGAAGCTGGTTTATAACCCCATAAGCCCACCCCCAACAACACAGCTCTAGCGAGATTGTAATTCCCGAACTGCCATCAGCTGAGGATTGATTACCCAGAACACATTCATTTGTTTGTGGGGGACACCTGGATCAAACTATGACAGGCTGGAAATCACCACCTTAAGGCTGGAGCCCAGGATTCACCACCAGTGACACCTCCTCCAACCAGATGGCTGGAGACAAGCTTTAACAAAACACCTGAGTCTATGGGGACCTACATACAAACGACCAAACTCCCATGGAATTTTTTTGGTCAGAATAGACCTCAGGACCAGTCTGGAATCAAGAGGAGGGGGAAAAAAACGGACTAAATGTTCTGGTTGGAAAAGCTGCAAAGTATTTGCGGTCATATTGAATCCACTACTTTGTATCTTTATATATTTATATCTGTTTGTTTGTATCTGTACTCATCTTTAAGTATCTGGACTATTATTTTAAAGCTATACAAATAATTTCCTCTGGAGAGAGAGGAGCTACAAATGTAAGGAAGAAATTTACTGTTCCTCTCATGAACTTGCAGGGTTGCCAGGGCTGCCTGAGGGCAGGAGACCTGCAGAGCCCTCCCTGCACAAGAGAACCCCATGCTCTACAACCTCTCAGAATGATAGTTAAGTTAGTGTAAGTGAAATGCAATCATACTGGAGATGTGTGAGCAGGGGGCGGGGGATATGCACACACCTGTGCCTTGCCACTGGCCTTTGAGATAGTGTTCACAATGCCTCCATGAGTCACAATCTGGTGGGCACAGATCAAGTACCAGGTAAGCATGTTAGCTCCTTTGATGGGTAATCCAGGTGTTGTTTTCTATTCGAAACTGAATTTACTTTAAACACAGAAGGAATGCAATGACATCTGCAAAGGAGCTGCACCATATTCTTCCATTTGTGCTACTTCCCTGCGTTAACCCACCACCTATGCTAAAGACAGTGACAAGGACAGGGAAAGACAAAGGCAGCATAAGAGCTCTTTGTGCTTTTGTCCTAAGAAGTGTGTGTCTCCAGGGGGGATGACGACATGTAAACAGCCAGAGCAGTTTTATGTGTGGCTCCCACTGTCCTGATAAGAAAAAAATACATATGCATGTACAAGCTAAGAAATATAAATGATAATTTCAGTGGTTCTGCATGCAAGTTAAATGTTCTTATATTTTCATTTAAAGCTGGCATTATACCACAGAAAGATAAATGGCAGATTTATGCTATCAATTTGAATTTTTGATTTTTCTTCACCTAGAATAACATTAAATAGCAGATAAAGAAGAAAATGATGAGTTGAGGCACAGAAGGCAGAGGAAAGAAAAAAAAAGCTATTTTAGTATCATTAATGGCATATTTTTACTCCAGGGAGAACAAAGGATCCCCATATATTTGTTTGGCACCAGACCCTATAAATTATGCAGTTGGTCCTGTCTGTATGATTTGAATTTTGTGTGTATATGTCCTACTCTTGTTTATTAAAAAATGGTCTTTTCTACCCCCACCTAACTCACCCTTTTCCTTTATGAGTTTTATGTTGCCTCTTAAATCTATATTAGAACTATTTTGGTTGTTTTTTTTTAAAGTAACAGAAACATCCAGGGAACTGGTGGCCTAGAGGAGATAGGTCCCCAAATGAAGAATGATGCTACTGAACCCAAGCTGTCTTTCATCCTTCATTCCTGCCACCTTTACCTTCTGTGCGTACTTGTTCTCCTGATTTACAGTGTTGGAGTCTGAGTGAGCGCAAAGAAATTAAGCAAGAAGAATATACCAGATTTTAAAACCCAGATTCCATTTTATGAATTCCACTCATGACAGCTGTACTGTCTCCATAAATATGTATTCTCTGATGGGCCGTGGATGCAGGGTCATCTACACACAAGGGCTGCCTTCCTTGACTGGTAAATGTACATCAACTCAAAAAATATAGATGATCCATACAGGTTATTTACAGGGACATCTCAGAAAATTAATGCAAAAAGGATTTCTCATGATGCATTTGCTAGCATGGAGCCAATGTGATATCCCATAGCTTCAATGACTAACATCTCTATTAAAACTGAAGGAAGTATTTTTATATTTCCCTCCTTTACTGTTACTGTGCTCTTCAAAGCTACAAGTTAAAATAATGACTCTTACATGTTTGGTTCCAATTTTCTATATGAGACACAGTAACATTTTACAATAATGTTCTCAAACTTAAAAGAGCAGATAATATTGTTACGATGTTACCTGATGTTAGGGCTTAGTGAAACAGGAAACAAACAAACAAACAAATAAATAAATAAATAAATAAATAATAAAAAAGAATAAGTAAATTATAACCCTGCAAGTATGTTAGAGTCACTTTCCGTAAAGACTTTGATCAAAGTTGTTTTCGTAGTTCCAATTTAGGTTCAGCTTTTATTTTTCCTTTCCAAGGAGTTGAGAAGAAGGGTCCTGTAAGCCTTGGGAGTCTTTCCAGTAGCCAACCAAAGAGAATATTCAGCATAAAATAATGTACATAAGAAGTCTGCAGGAGTGGGTGAGGGGACAGGTGGCTGGGGTAGGGGAGGTGGAATGTGCAGTCTTCATTGCCTACCTTATGTACATTTTAACTTCTGTAACAAATGCTGGCACTGCTCTCAACAAGTTAGTCAGTTCTTTAATTTTAAAAAAAAGGATTCAGGCTGGAGAGAGGGCCATGAGATCAGAAAACACTGGGAAAAAAGTGATGTAGTTCTGTGACCAAGGACCCAGACCTTCTGGTGAATTTCTGCCCTGCCAACATGAGCAGACCCCCACTGACCCCAGCCCTGTACTAGATCTCAGTGCCACAGCAACCTGTCCCCCTCAGCCTTCTTTTGGATGAAGAAAATTGAATCTCTTCAAGAGAAAGCTTCACCTCCTCCCAGTTTTTCCTGCACAGGCTGCTATTATTTCTCCCTGATATTGCAACTGATCCAGAAGACACTGTCAAAGATATCACTGGAACTGCGAGTTGGTGTAGGGGAAGCAAGGGGCAGGCAAGGTGCCTGCCTGGGAGGCACCCCTGTAGCTGACCTTTAGTTCTCTCCTGAGTTTGTATGGTTGGCACCATAAGAACGCAATCCAGCAAGCCTGAGGTCTCTGACAGGGCAGAGTCGGGGGTCAGAAGCATGTCCCCCACACTTCCTGGGCTGCTGGCCCCTCCTCAGAGTGAAGATATGCACCACCTCCTACCTGTGAGCATCAGCGTTCTTCCAGTCATGATCCTGTCAGCTCTGTGGCAACCAGGCCCATGAATGACTCTCCCTGGAGGGGCCTCTGTTCTCTGCTCTCTGCTCCTGCATGTACCTCTGTTGTATTGCATTGTATCTTAATATTTACTGCCATGTATTAATATTTATTCGATAGTGAGCTTGCTGATGAACACGAGGTGTTCAGCCTGCATCCTGGGCCTTAGTAAATGCTCGGTGTTGCAGTCAGCCACACACTGCTGGGATGAGCCTCCAAACCAGAGACAGTTATGGGAGCAGAGGATTTATTGAAGCTACAGATCCAGGGGAAGTTCCATTAGGGTGAAAGAGGCTGGCCCCCTTTCACAGTCCAAACAGAGAGAAACCCGTCACCAACACCATACACATGTCAACAAAATAGGCAGGGGAAGAGAAGAGATTTTCTTCCCCTTTATATAGCCTTAGGGCAGGGTCTTGCAACCCTTTTCCAAACATGATGTTTTTTCTTGAATCTCTGGAATTTCCTTCCTGCACTGCCCTCCCAGGAAAGGATGTCTGTTTCTAGCTCCCCTGAGCCTTCTTTACATCCTGCCCCCTACTGAGAGGGCCACTTTCCTATAAGCAACCTCAGAGACCCACCCAAGATTACTAAAAGGTCAAGTTGACAACAAAACCTAACCATCGCCACAACTTTCCCAAATTGCCACCAGCTGGGACCAAGTATTCAAAACACATGGCGGATGATATTTACACTCAAAGCACCACTAGTGGGCATGCTCACTCTTGGTGGCAGAATGAAAGCAACTAGAAATACACGTGATTATGTGATTGAGCCAGAATATGGCTCAGTGGGAGAGTGCCTGCCTGGCAAGAAAAATAAATGATATTTATCAAGAATCAGAAAAGTCTTCATACTTTTCAAACTAGTATTCTTTTGGAAATTTATCCCAGAGTCAATTCTCAAAGTCTAGGCCAGGGACAGTTGAGAGTTCCCTGATTCTCACAGGATATCTGAGTTTCAAAGTCTTTTCACAATAATACTAAGATACTGCTTGTCTCTCTTCCTTCCATCTCTCACTAGAGTGCCCTGGAGTTTCCCACAGAATATGTAATGTGAGATGTCACTACTGCTCTCAGAGCCTAGAGAATGTGTGCGTACAGGATGGTAGAGTCTGGGGGTGACCTTGCATCTCATTTTCACACATGGAATAACCATAGCATATAGGCTCCTCTAATTCATAAAGCCTTGAATAGCTCCCACGTTCTCTCTCAAGCTCTGCCTGACACTAGTATTTAAGTCTGGCAGAAACCCCAATTTGACAGTAGAATACCCTCAGGAGAGAAGGAAAAATGGAATGAGAAAATCTGACACACACTAATAAGGAACCAGCTGATTATTCATTCACAGAGCCTAGGGCCGGGGCAGGGGCAGGGCCTCAGCAAGGTGGGTGTGCTCAGAAGTGAGCACAAAGAAGCCAGAGAACTGCTCTAAGACGTGGCTCCCAGCCTGGCTGCCAGCAGAGAGAGCCCTGGCCAGGGATGCTCAGGCCTGACTTCTGCAGGTCCAGGTTCTATTGGTCTAGGGCAGGCACGTTTTGTCCCTTCCCTTCCCTCCCCTCCCCTCCCTTCACCCTCTTCCCCCTTCTCTTCCTCTCCCTCCCCTCCCCTTCTTTTTTTTTCTTTCTTTTCTTTTCTTTTCTTTTCTTGAAAAAGCTCCCAAAGTTAATTCTCATGTGGAACCAGTTTCAACAACTACAACTATAAATAATGCATGATACCAAGAATCCTTCTTTTCCAAATAATATACCTTGATTATGTTCTATTTTACCCTTTGCATTCATATCATTTGTGGTTCTGTTTTCCTTCATTTGCAAACCCAGAGGGAAGGACCACTAAACTTTGGAACAGGTAAGGCACATGGCTAATAGATGGCCTTAACCTTGACCCTGCGGTCAGTGCTGCGGAATGGAAGTGAAGGTCTTTCTAGTTTAGGTGAGGTGGTCCTTGAAGCTGATGAGCTGTGCAGAATGTCACCAAGCAATGCTGGGTTAAGCCAGGAATGTAGATCCACACTGAAGCCAGACCTCTGGGCCACATGAATGGCCTTGGAAGTTCTATCTTGCATTTACTGGTTTGGCTAGACGGCTCTAAACACTGAGGTCAGGGAGCTCAAGCAGGGGCAAAGCTTCTGGAAGTCGGAGGCCAGTGCTGTGAGTGCATTTCCCACTGCTCCTTCCTGTGCCTGGTGCCCTAACCTCGCTCAGCAGCCTGCAGTGGAATTTGGACCCCTGGGAGCAGACCCATGACACAGGGTTTTCTACACATAAAGACCCTAACAAATCCTTTAGTCCATACCACGAGTTTTGGTTTGGTTTTTTTTTTCTGGAAGTCTCAAGTTTTTAGCACCTCTCCTCCCCTACACAAAAAGTGCCTTTGTCTGGGGGACCCATTAAACCTCAGAGTGGACTGATCCGGATGATCACTGCAACCAAAAAGAAACAGAACCCGGCATTGGTACATGCACAGGTGGGTACCTCCATGGGTAGGCTGAGTGGACCCCAAGTGGCCCCCTGGTCCCACCAGGACAACCCAGAGTGCAGACACACAAGTGGAAAGGAACCCTGCCTCTGACGCTGACATTTAGTTAACTGTCCCTGGGTTTCAGAGAGGCTGAAATCATCTTGAGAGCCACACGAGAATTCATAGGCAGAGCCATCTTTAGATGAACCAGGCTGGTCTCGGGTGGAAAGAACTCCCCTGGCTCCCTGCATGACCTTCAGCTCATCATCTTTCTCAGGAGAGCGTTCTGTTTGTCTCATTTGGTTTATCTCATATTTATGTTTATGCCCGTCTATCTTCATGACATTGTAAACCACAAGAAGGCAGACAGAGTGACTTCTATACCTTCATGTGGTGGGAGCCATGTATGCTTGCTAACTGTGACAGAGGCTTCTGAGGAGGGGATTAAGCAGCTAAGGACACAGTGCAGGGTTAGCTGAGTGGGTGAAGAGGGCCACTGTGAAGTTCTCCGGCAGGACACAGCCTGGGAGCGGAGAGGGGGAACAACATGGGGACAGATTGTAGCCAAAGGAGCATTTCAGAACCTGTTAGCACAGCCCTGAAAGAGGCGAGTATCAACTGCACTGAAATGAACCCCCAGGAACCTCAGTTCAGAGGAATGACGGGTTACAGCACCCTGCCAACAGGCCTGCTGGCAGCATCTGGTCATTCCTGGCACCTGCCTGCCAAGCCTTGATCTATTCAGACCCCCGGTCATCTTCTGAGGAACAGGGCAATCCAGCTTGGGGAGCTGGTAGGACGTCACATTATCAATAATGCAACAGGATTCCCTTCAACACTAAGGATTTCAAATAATCTGAGCACTAGCAGCAGGATGCCAACCCGACATCTAGAGAGGCAAATACCATGGCCCTCAATCTGCTTCCTTGCCCAAATTTATTTTTAATACATGCCATTCAAATATGCTATTAGATAAACATATGTTAAATATTGAATTGAAAAATGCTATTCTGCCTAGTTATGAACTACCTTGATCTAAAAACACTGATGATCATGTTGCTTTCAGAAAAAAGACCTGCTACTCACCCCTCCCCCAACACAGACACCAACAAACAAAGATGAAATTAAATTACAGCAGTGCCACGGTGCATATTTAGGTCTGGTGGACCATAATTAGAAAAACCAGACATGTTCTTAAGCATACTCCCTCAAACCCAATGCAAACTGTGACATGTAACATTTCCCCCTTGCATCTCCGCCATCAAAGACCCCTCCTGACCTTGTAGAGCATGTGTTTGTTGCTCGAAGTCCTCAGACCTCCAGTAGACAGCTCTCCCTTCTCTGAAGAGCACTGCGTGGCTTCATTGTCCCTGTTCCATCTTACTGAGGGCCTCTGGGCCCACAGGGAGGAAGGGGAGCTAGTGCTCTTCAGGAAAGCTTGGCCAGTCACAGGTAGCAAGAAAAGACTTCCTCTTTTAAAAAAAAAAATTAGCTCTCTCCCTTCCTCTCTGGATTTAAATCATTTTGTCACTCCATGGAGACACTCGAGGACAGAGGAGTAAGACCCTTGTGCTGGCCTCAGGTCCAAGTCATCAGAACAGGCTTCCGCTTGGTTTAAAAGAATCAGAGCTGTGAGGAGAGACAAGAGAACCAGCCAACAGGATGTGTGTGGCTGGAGTTCCTGGCATGAAGTCTTGGCTTTCATGTTTATTTTTGGATGTATTTTTCTTAGTCCTTTGATGCAAATTTCTGGCCTGGGAAGTAACCCTACAGTACAAGCTCCAAAGTTGCCAAAAGTTAGCACAGGCTTCTGTCTTGGGAGAAGGCAGGCTCCTTGGCCTCTGGGCTCCAGAGCTACCTAGGATGCTGGTGTGGGTCCTGGTAGCCCCGCCTCAGTATCCTGGGTTCTACCATCCATCTGAAAGGCTGGTCCACCCAGCCAGCTTACCACTAACAAAAAGGTGAAACAACCTGTCATTGTGAGCATGCTCAATAGAGCCATGAAACCCACCCAAAGAACTCCTGAGATACACGAGGTTTTAGGTATGTGGCTTTCATTTTCCAGACAGATCTTTCTTTCCTACTCATGCAGCAGCAGATAGATAGCTGCCTGGGGAAGGTGTTATTGCAGTACAGTTTTTAAAGTCTAGCAGCAAAGACTAAAATGCTGTCATTTCAACAATTCTTCCTCTCACGGGGACTTGAAAGATTACTAATGGAAAGGGACTTTTATCCTGACATATACTTTAAATGAGTCAGTAAACAGAAATAACTAGTTTTTCACAACTGCCAGTATATCTGGTAGAATCTTCTAGAAAAAGTACCACTCTGAAAAATCAGGGAATAGAAACATAAACATCTTTCTTCCATAGCATTTATCACTCTTAGAAATCTCCCTGTTTACTAATTGCTTACTTTCTCCTAAAACAGAAACATTTATTAATTTTGTCATTTACTTTTATGTGTCATAAAATAGGAAATAGATTTTTCACTAGTGACATAGGCACATTTGGGGAATGAACTCTATTCTACCAATCACTATATCACAGCAATGAGTCTGCTGTTTTGCCCTGGTTGGAATGAAATCACAATAGTGCCAACAATTGTGGGGATGACAATTATAGTTGAGACCTGTTTATACTATATTTGAAATTTTGCTTTTATATTTAAAGATGTTTATGTTACTACATCTTTAATTTCCAAAAAGTTTATTCATAAATACATATTATTATTTAACATGATCAAATATGGCTCACAGAAGAAGAAATAAATTGGCCAGAATGATTTTCGTGAAATTGAAACATAGAAACAGGTAGAAGACTACAAATTCAAGGTTGATTATCAAAACTGTCATTTCTGGAGCGGGGTGTGGTGGTACATGCTTTTAATCCCAGCACTCGGGAAGTGGAGGTAGGATCGCTGTGAGTTCAAGGCCAGCCTGAGACTACATAGTGAATTCAAGGTCAGCCTGGGCTAGAGCAAGACCCTACCTCAAAACTCCAATAATTTCTGAATTTCACCAAGACTGCTTCTCTCATCCGCTTCCCTCAACACACTGGATTCAATACTTTGTAAATATATCAAAACATCCACAAAGTACTGACATGGATATGCAATACTAGATATAAAGAAAGAAAAAATCGCTCACAATTGCTCTAAACCCTCTCATACTAGCTGTGCTAAGAAGAAATTTGCAGACTTAGATAATAAATCAGTGTTATATTTATCCCAAGGGCCACCACCATCCATCATAAATGCCCATAATCTTGGATCAACTATTAATAACTGGTGTAAATTCCCAAGCTTCCACTTAAGTGCTTTGCCATTTAGCTCCCTTGCTGCAGGTAGAAATGCCACTGGTGTCAAGGACTTTAAGTTATGATCGTCTCCAGAAACAAACATGGTATTCCAAGACTTTCAAATTAACTTTCTTCTAGATGTGAATCAGAAACATAACTACCTCCAATCACTTCCCCTCCCCTCATGACCTCTTTCTCTCTTTTGAGATGTTACTGAAAGTCAGATGTTTTATACTCTGATTAATATGTGTAAATTAAACTATTAAAGAAGCATGAGAAGAGGCAGCATTGATCCACTTGGAATAAGTTGATCATAATTCACCGGAACTAAGAAAGCACGATCTGACACCCTCACCTCTAAACATAAACTAGAAACCAAAGCATGAGAATACAGAGGAAAGAAATTCATTTTCATTAGGAAGATGTGGGGTACAAAAATAATCATCATGCTGCTATCTCGGTAAATTGTTTCGGAATGTTTTTTGTCACCTTATGACACCTAATGCCTCTGGTCATGTGATGACAATTTACAAAGAATACTCTAGGGATGCCCATTTGATGCACAGCATAAGAGATTCCAAAGAGCCTGAAGACTGCTGGTACATTTCATAACCCCCCATGCCACGGACTGTTCCAGCAATCCCACGGGGGAGGACTCTCAGTGGGTTGGGGGTAGGGAGGAGGAGGGAAATGGGGGTACCATCACAAGACTTGTTCACATGGTGTTTCTAATTATTAACAATAAATAAATTTTACAAAATAAAAAGTCCGAGGTATTTGGCATGGAATTCCTTAGGATTCCAAACCCTTCCATGCAGCATTCCGAGTGCACACCTGCAGAAGTCCGGGACACCTGCCTTCAAGCTGGAAAAGGAGGGAAGTCCCTAGCTTTGGGCAGCCATTACCATCCTGGGCAAGAAAGAAAATACTCACTGGGCTGATGATGCAACCACTTTCACTGGGTCCTTGATCACTATTCAGAACCACAATAGTCACTTAGCTACCTCTGAATCCTGATGGCAGGGTTTTAGGTTTCAGCCCTCGAAGGGACAGTAAGAGCAAATATTTTGTAAAGGCACCAAAGTAAACAAACATAAAGTATCTGCCCTAAAAAAAAAGACCCTAAACATAAAGATGGAATTCTTCCAAATTAAATGGCCAAATGAGATAGCATAATATATAACATGAGAATTTAGACCAAGATGCCTGACTGGACTCTGTGGCTGCCAGTGCTGGACACGGTACCCACTCTGCTGCCACCCTCTCCACATCTCACAGTTCGTGAGGCTTCCACCTGCCTCCAGAAGCTGCAGGCTCCTTCCCGTGGAGATGTGGCTGGCAGAACTAACTTGGGTTTCACATGGGTGTCACTTACCAGTACAGTGGGTAACTGAATCCTAAACCCCATGATTTGACAAAATCCAGGAAGAAGTGTTCTGGTCATCACACCCTCTGCTTGCAGTTTGTGTTCTCTATGCCCTGAGCACACCACCAGTATTCACAGGAGTAGAGTTTATTTAGTGTAATGCTATGTTGTAAGCTGAAATAACCTTATTAATGTACTTATTTATTTTCTGTCTCTTCCAAGGAGTACAGGCCCCACCCCAGAAAGGAATTCTGCCAGTCTTGCTTGCTGATGTTGCAGCCTCAGTGCTCAGCGCTGGTGGGAGAAATGACCTTGAAATAAGCATCACTCAGTCTTTCCTTCACAAAGTACTTTAGAGTTGTTCGCCTTGGGGGCTTTCGTGCTGGGGATATGAGCAAGCATGTCCATTAATAAAGTTCTCATTAACAGACAGTGGAGTGTATCAGACTTTTGCTTCAAATTGTTTAAGCACCGACTGAACACCCAATTCATATTCTGCGCTCAGGTAAATGAAGTAAGTGTCAAATGACAGTCTTGACTCTGTGGTTCTAGACACCAACCTGTAGAACGCAGGGTAACAACTCTATCCATGCTTTAGGGCTCTGAATGGCTCTCAGAATCTTGCCCTCCACGCACCCCCTCCCCCAACACTTATCTCTAGATGGAGAAATCAGAAGTCAGGCTCTGAGGCTACTGATAAGAGTCTGGACCCACAGCATTATGGAAATCAGCTTTGAAGTACATAGGTGCCATTCACCCCAGGGACCCCCCCAGATATACTGTATACACTCCACATCACCTCAGCATTTCCATGCAAAACACAGTTGACTCGATCTAATTAAGCTTTTAACCCTAACTTCTATTTATAGGAAACTTGGGGTAAAGGTGTAAAAAAAAGACCTGGCTTGGAAAACAATCAGACAAATTTTGGATTAGAGAACATTAGGCAAGCCTTTTAAAGCAGTCGATACCAAGTGAAAAGAGAGAGAGAGAGAGAGAGAGAGAGAGAGAGAGAGAGAGAGAAGAAAGGATGGATGGGCACACAGGGACAGAGTGAAGCTTAAATAAATGATCAAATGCAGTAGATAATTTTTTATCAGATTCTAGTTTGAAAAGAAAACATATTTTTGGAACAACTGGGGAAATATGCAATTCTGAAGGGGTATTAGATGCTATTAGGATATTATATATTTTTAGGTGACATATTATGGGGTGTAGCAGGATACTAATTTTTTTGGAGATGCATTCTGAGTCTTCAGGATGAAATGTCCTGACGTGTGTCATTTACAATAATGTGGTTCAGTATGAAAACATGGATGAAAGTGATGTGGCCGCACGTTAGCAAGGGCGGAGGCAAGTTGGGTAAGTGGGCACTCGTTGTACTACGATTTGGTTTGAACATAATTATTTATATGTATGTTTTAATGTTCATAGGCAGCAACTTCTCAAAAACTTCCTTCACAGCACTGTGGCAGGCTCCTAATTAAAATATTTTTTTTATATTTTCCCAAACCACTCTCTATCAGGGTAAATTACCACAGACAGTAATGCCTATAATGACACACATCACAGTTAGGAATCATTCTCTTTCTCAAACCAGTTTTCCAAATTCCTTTATGAAAAAGACTTTTCAGTTTACCTTTTAAAATGAAAGACCCCCAAAAAAGGCTATTTGCCTCAAGCCCGGTCCCTTTTAATTGACAGCAAACCTCTCCCCATACACCTCACACAAACGGACTTTTGCTTTTCCTTCCTAAAACTAGCTTTAGTCTCTGAACTTTGCAGAGCAGTTGGAGCTCTTTAATATTTTCTAAGAGAAACATTTCAAACAAGTAACCCCGCAATTTATTCACCGGCGCCAAGAATAAAAGTAACAAGTTCCACCAGCAAGGCCTTCCAAGGCTTCGCATGACTTTTCAGGCAGAGCGTGCCTCTTGCACCTGCAGGCTGGCTCCCTGAATGCATCTGTCATTTGTTTGGCTCTGGAGGAAACTATTTGATTACACAAAATTCTTCTTAGATCAAGTTGAAAATCTTAGCCACACGGGGACAAGTGGCAGAGCCTGGCAGCTCAATGGGTTAACTCCTGGACATACTGAGCCAGGCACAAAGACAGGGACCCACCACGGGTTAAAATCCGAAGCTAAACGAACGGAGAAGTAAGGAGCTTAATAAAAGATGCAAGGCTTAGGCAGGTCTTTATAAGTGCGTTATTTGCCATGGCTACATAGAAGATGACATCCCTCCTACTTCCTGTAAATGAGAGCAGTACCCTAAGGGACACTGGTAAGCATCGGTAAATGAAAAAGCCACCAGGACCAGGGCCATCCATTCACTGCTGTGCCACCTATGCGTTTTGAAGCTGGCAAGTAACCAGACATCTTTATGGACCTCCATTCCCCATAGCCGATTCCAGAGCTCATCAGTTTTAAAAGCATTTTAAATGAGCCAGATGTTAACCCCATTCATGCCACCTTCTCTGGGAATGCATCAATAATGATTTTTAAAATGCAAAAGAAAATGTCAAAGTGTTTTGTTCCCTGGTTAAGAATTCGTCTGTGGAATAGGGAAGAGAAAACACATAAAACACTCTATGGTCATTCAAGAAATAATTATAAGGTATGTCAAACGACAGAAAACCAAGCAAGCACTGAATTTTAAAAAAAATGGATGTCTGTGTCAAAATGGCTTTTTCACTCACTCATTTCAAAAACAAGTTTTGGAAATTAAATTCCATCCACCAGCTCAGAGCAGTACACATTAAGGCTGAGTGTAATGCCATTATCCATCCACGAGGCAGCTCCGGGTCTCGCTTTAATTGACGAGGAAGCCTTGGGCCTCACCTCCCATAGTGCCTTGAAGTCCTCCTGCTCGATGCGGAGCAGCTCGCTGGTCTCCCTCGTAACGATGGTGGCATGGCGGGGCGTGTTGTCCAGAATGGATTCTCCAAATGCTGTCCCGATCCCCAGGGTACAGATGGTCACTGCATCCTGAGAAGGCCAAAACCAGTCATTAGAAAATTAAACATTTCATAGATTCGTCTTTTCCTGAAATTGTATAATTTGTACAAAATTAAAACACCTGACATAGCCGTGTGGTTCAGCATGCTTTGCAGAGATAAACATTGTGTGATGACCACCCCAATCAAGACTTGAGACCTTTCTTTCACCTCTGAAAAGCCCCTTGTATCTCCTGTCCAGACAACATTGTGCCATCGGAGGAAATGGCCACTGTGACTTCCACCCTCAGAGAACATCATGTAGAAAAAGACGGACCACAGACTCTGATCTGTGTCAGGCTTCTTTTCCACATTGCAACATAGATACAGGTGTTGTCCCCCTTACCTGTGAGTAGTTTTCCATTGTGTGGGCGTGCCACCAGGTGCCTAGACATTCTCCTATTAGGGGACACTGGGTTATTTCTTATTATGAGTAAGGTTGCTGGCAATAACCTTGTTAAGTTTTTATACAACTACTAGTTGCTTTAAAGAAAAACTTATTGAAGATGATGAACTCAACCTTTTCCATGATGGCGTCTGTCTTAAAGAGGTGAGGAATCAGGTTCTCATGGTGGACTCAAGGGCTCCAGCCAGAATCCATCCATCTGACTAGAAATGCAGGTCTTCTGTATCATGCTGCCTCCTGCAGCCACGACAGGGTAACAACAGCCTCTCGGCACAGCGAAGCAGTTTATAAAATGCCACAAATCAATGATTAAGCAGCTTCTGATGGCATACTAAAAAAGTGATGTCCTCTCTATGTGCAACATGGGTAATAATGCTTGGATTTAGTTCTAACTACTTTCAAATAATGCAAATAGCCACTCAAAATCATCTGGACATTAATTTTTCCAGACACTATAAACTAAGGTTTGTACACAAGGGGAATCCTATGAGTTGGAAGCCCGGTTTCCTTTGCCTGCCTGCGTCTAGCTCACAATTACAAGCAAATGTTGTTAAGATCAAGTTAGCGACCCTGTAAACCCATCAAGAAGACAAATGTCCACAAGTAGTCAACCCCTTGAACCACAGCAAATGGCTTCTGCAAGGATATTACCCTATAACATGTTCAGAAAAACAAAAGCAACAATATTTCAGAAAAGAATACGAGATCAGGGTAAAATTTAAGAGTCACTGTTAATCATTTCTTTCCAGAAAATTAACTCGAGAAAAAAATTCGCTCAAAAACCGTACCCAGAAACTGAACATCAATACTCAGGAAGGTGAGGACCTTTGAATAATATTCAGATTTTGGAAAAGCAGAAGACAGATGACGACAAATCCTAGGCTTTCACAGAGTCTCTAGAATGCAGGCTCCCTGGAGGCTCCCACTAGATTAATTCATTTTTCTAACACTGAGTCCTTTACAAAGAATTCTTTTGCAGCCGAGTGTGGTGGCCACGCCTTTAGTCCCAGGACTCCGGAGGCAGAGGTAGGAGGCTCACCATGAGTTCCAGGCCACCCTGAGACTACATAGTGAAATCCAGGTCAGCCTGGGCTAGAGCGAGACCTTACCTAAAAAAAACAAAAAAAAATTTACATGCTTTCTGGTGTTAAATTCTATTTAAGACCTGAGAGGGCCACATCAAGAGTATCACAGCTGCCCTAATCCTTGACACCAAGATAGGTGAGGTACAATGCAAGAAACAGAGATCTGCTATTTGTGGCCTAGCTGCCTCTTATAGATAGTCTTCACCCTCATCTCTCTCCTCACACATGCATACAGATTGTCATCAAATGGCCCACAAACATAGGCTGTGAAACTTCTTCCCCATCTCCCTCCTCACACCTGTAAATTGTCACCAAACAGTACCAAAAAAATAGGCTGTACTCTTACCAGTGATCAGCTCTTGGACTTGGCCCTCCTGAGGAGATTAGCTTACCCAGGCTTCGTCATATTACAAAATTTAGTTGTGGTAGCATCAGCAACCTAATTGCTCAGAATATTGACCACATAATGACCTTCTCTGTAAGGGACGCCCAGACGCGGTCACTTGCTCAGGTGCCCCTCTTGTTTTGGGAACCCACAATAGAACTGAATTGAGTGAGTCCTTCCTGTATATGCTCCTTTAGGCCTGATCCACTCAAATGATGGGATGTCATCTAAAGCTGGGGTGAAGCATATGACTAGATGCCTGAGGACTGGGTTTAATCTCCAGCACCCAGCACCCCAAACAGTCAAACACATTAAACATATGATCTTGAAATGGGGGCCAGGAGAGCAGTGCAACTTTACTTTCACTCGATTCAGAGTATTTGAGGACAAATTTACTGAGGAACTAAAATGGATTTGAGAGTTATTAGTTAATCGCTGAGAGCTGGGAGAAGTTGAAGGTGTAAAAAATTTTTTTCATTTTTACTTTCTCAAGACTAACCACAATCTTTGTAGTATGGAATCCAGGGCTTTCATGGGCTTAGGAAGAAATTATCAAATAATTTTCACATCCAATCATCCTCTCAATTAGCAGAATGCATAGTGCTGAGTATATCGGTTGAAGGCAGGAGAGATGTAGTGATGGTGAAAGGGGTCTCTTTTCACACACGCACTCACACACCTGCACAAAGCCTCACCAGATCCTTCAGGTCAGAACGCAAAGCCCTGTAGACGTGCTTCACGGACACCTTTGCCTTTTGCTGACCATGTTTATTTCCACATTAACACTGTGGTTTCTTTTAAGCCTACACATAGGCTAGAGGTGTGCCAATAACTCAGTGCATATTAAATAGGACTGCTCAGAAGAACTCTTTTGTCTTCTGCTTGTTTGCAGGTGGATGTTCAGGGAGGCCACTGGAGAGAAGATGCTCTCAGTAGCAGAGACTGGAAAAGGCCATCAGCACCTGCTCGGGAATATGCAGCACGGTGAAGAAATGCCTTCTCTGCATCATAAGATGGTGATTTCTTTTGAGGACTTTTCAAATGGGAAGTGAAGTTTCCAAAACCTAAATGCCTTCGAGAGATGAAGGTGGGCTTAGCTAACGGTGCTGGAGCTTTGCCAGGTTGTCCAGCTACCCTGAAGTCACCTGCAGAGAGCACCTGCGGCCACAGGCAGAGCTCTAGACAGGTGTCTTCAAGGGACTTCCTCCTGCAAAGAGGTGAGCAGTGGGAGCTAGGTCCCCAGATCCCTTACCCTACTGGCCACTGAGGAAACCCTCTTACCAACACACTTGTTGGCTCTCCTTTCTTTCCTGCCTCACCTCCCCAACTCCCTTGCAAACTCCTCATGATTGTCCAAAAATACTACTTGCAACCAAATCCTTGTCCCAGGCCCTCTTCCAGGGAAACCCAAAACAAGAGAATGGGGTAGACAAGATGGCTGCAGATCCTAAATTGCACAGAGTCTTTGTAGATGGCACTGGAGCAAACTAGCATTCCCAGAGAGACTTGGGTGACATGGACAGAGACCAGGGTGTCACTCACCAGTGAGCACATATCCTGAGTGTAGGATGGGAAGATGTCCTATGTGGGCCTATATCACCTAGACGCCTAAATAAAAATCATAAGAATGGTTTCTTTGTAAACATCTTTTAAATCAGATATTAATGAGGTATTTTAGTTGTAAACATATCTGTCATTGTGTGAGTTTAAAAAGGCCAATTCTACTACATAACAAGAAGTGAAGGGTGTGTAGGCACACATGCGCACACAGCCCCTCTAGCACTGGGGTGTTTCTAGATTCTTCCTCGGATCTGATCCAGTTGTCGTTTAGTTATCTGTACATGGATCAGACCTTCCTGAATTCCACTGTCCCCTCATGTGACACATGTGGCTGTGTGGCAGGATGCTGGGGTCCTGTGAGCCTGAATAGAATGCTATGCCATGCATTTGACCAGAGGGTGTGACCATGATGTCTCCCTTATTCTTCACAACTGTTCCATGATATCCTGTTATTTAAGCTGTTTTGCACAGTACCTAGCTTCAAACAAATGCTTAGTGAATGGTGGATGTTCTTATTGACAGCAGACGTTGAGTAGCCCTTATCTGAAATGCTTAGAACCAGAAATGCTTCGGCTGTCCCAATTGTTCAGAGTTCACAGTACTTACATATACTGGGAGGGGACCCAAGTCTAAAAACAAAATTCATTTATGTGTCTTACTACCTTATACACATAGCCTGAGCATAATTTACACAATATCCTTACTAAATTTGTTCATAACACATTTGCATACATTGAACCATGTACACATTGTATACATTTAAACTCAACCTGTCACATGAGCTCAGATATGAAATGTTCCGCTAGCAGCACTCAAAAAGTGAAAGAATTTGTCGGGGCGTGGTGGCGCGCATCTTTAATCCCAGCACTCAGGAGGCAGAGGTAGGAGGATCACCGTGAGTTTGAGGCCACCCTGCGACTACATAGTGAATTCCAGGTCAGCCTGGGCTAGAGCAAGACCCTACCTTGAAATAAAGAAAGCATTTGAAGCATTTAGGATTGTGAGATGGTCAATCTGTAGTATGGAAACAATCGTGCAACATCAGTATTATTCTTTCGTATGTTAGGTAAACTCAGGCCTCTAGAAAGAGGACCTGAGTCTAGACATGAGTCAGTCTCTTCACTTATCCACAGATGGCCTTTATTATCAAGTGAAAGTACAGTGGAAACGGTGGTAAAGGTGATAATTTAATCCATGTAGGTTCGCCTTTTCATCAATGCATGTGTTCACAGAATGTCAAGTAAACCCAAATCACCAGGAAACCCAGACATTTGGCCCTATTCTTGTCCCCCAGTTCCAATACTGGATCCACATGACCCTCTCAAGAAGACGTAGCCCATCCCAGGCTGGGACACCCATCCTCTCCCTCATTTGGAGCAATTTAAGCAATCCAAGCCAGGAACTCAGAATGGAGTCCACATTTTGCTTTGCCCAGTCTGACCCCATGTCCCATCGACAAAGACAGAGTTCCTGCCGAGACCTGGTTTCTGTCTTCCTGTGTCTTGGACTTGATAATCGGCCTGGTCTCCCAGTTCCTCTGGCAGCCTCCCACTCCCTCCCCCTGCCTCTCTAGCGGCCCTCCTGTGGGAAGAACTCTCAGTCAGCCTGAGTGGCTGCCCAGCTCCACCACTGGACCGGATTCCTGACTCCCACCCCATCTTCCCATTTAGGCCCCTCCTCAGCCTGTGTGAACCTCACTGCGCCTGCCTGAAACTTCATCATACTAGCGGAGCTGTCTTAAATCCTGATACTAAGTCAAGGTGGTACCAGGCCTCCGACAGAGGAAGGCAGTTAACTGCAGGCAAAAGGCATCTATATGGAGACATCCAGTCAGAGCTGAGGTGCGGGTGTGAGGGAGACACAGACCTTGGCAGGCCTAGGTTCAAACCTCATCTCTGCCAATCACTACTAGACCATGGCTTTGACAAGCTATTACCTGGGACCTCAGGATCCTCATTTATGAAATGGGCACAATCTCTTTTATGAGAGCATCCCAGAATTAAATAGAAATTAATATATCAACAGTCCTGGAATACACTAAATTCTGCATAAATCATGGAAAGTAAGATGGCCGTGTTGGTGCACACCTTTAATCCCAGCACTCAGGAGGCAGAGGTCAGGTCTGAGGACCACTGTGAGTTCGACAACAGGCTGAGCCAACAGAGTGAGTTCTAGGTCAGCTTGAGCTAGAGCGAGACCCTACCTCAACAAAAACAACCAAATAAGTAAATAATGGAAGTCTGATTCCTAACTCAGGCACACTGGTACATGGATACAGGTTTTCCATGTCTCTGAAAAGCAAATGATATCTTCCTATTATTTAAATAACAGAGAATCTCAACAGCCATGTGTATTAAGCTTCACCTAATGATGGCTTTCAACACTGAAATTCCAAGTTTCTCTGTCCCTCAGTCTGGATGTCAAGTGGCTTGAATGATCTGCAAAACACTTGAGCTCTCTGGGGGAGCCTGGATTCAAAGGAACCCTTCTGACACTCCTGCTGTAAATCAAAGAATCCTTTTGTACCACGGCTAATCACCCCTTCATTTATCTGCTTTGTGCATCTGAGTTATGGGGTACTTACTCCTTAAAGCGGGCATTCTCAGATGAGGCATTTTATGTTTGTCTCATTAGAGACGTAGGCACAGTACTGGAAATGTGAATGGTGTTAGGAAGCCTGCAGTTACATGTCACGGGCAATTAGGATTGCTGAGCATGCTAAGAAACTCCGGGTCTGCAACCTGTGTCTAAGCAACCGAGGACATCCAGCTTACATGAGCTACGGGCGCTCTGGTGAAAGCTAAAGTGACTTAACATCAAGAAATAGGCATGAAAATGCTCTATGCTAATTACATCTAGTTTTTTTTAACATTGCTCTGTATTATCAAGATCCATCAGATCTTTAATTGTTCCTATTTAATTCACTTCCATATTAGTGATTCAATAATTCATGACAAATTTATTATGGATACATGTTGGGTTAACACTAAGGAACAAATCAGTTCTTTATAATGTGTAGACCCAGAAACAAATTCTTATAAAGCAAATCTTTTAAAATTTTTTCATATAGGCGACACATACCATTAAGTTTCATAAAACATGTGCTTAGTTCATGAGCTTGAATTTGGTCCTGGGACTTATTAAGTCTTCTATGTGTTTTTAAGTAATAAAAACTGAACAGAATTCAGTCTCAGACCTTGTCAAGACTGTGCTGTCCAAAGGATTTACGGCCAAGCAGGAAGGCAGACTCCTTCCAAGTTAAATGTTTTCCAGCCAACAGCAAAGACAGGTCTGTTCCTTCCCTGGAGTCAGCTTGGGAGATTCTTAGGATCATCAAGCGACCTGGTGGGGATGGCTTGATGAGAAGTATCTGATAATGGAGTTTTGGTAACCAAATTAGGAGGCCAGCCACACCCCAGCCAAGAAGAGCCCGTCAGACCAGTACTGTGCACAGTCTAGATCCACCCAAACAAAGAATTCCCTGGCAGCAAAGGAAATGATGCTAAGTGGACTCCCAGCAGGCCCTCACCAACAGCATTACTGGGGCGCTGGCAGGGAGGAGGCCCAGCACCTGCCAAGGTCTGTGTGCTCAGAAATCTGCTCAAAAATGTCTTTCAATAACGGTGATGTCTCTGAAATTATGAAGTGAATGAGTGGAAAAAGCAGAAAGGCAAAGACAGAGAGAGAGAGATGTACTGATGGAGAACAAGGTCTCTGCCTTCCAATTTCATAAATCAAAATGTAGTGCATAAAATTATCTTGATTGTAAAGGCAAAGACAGGAGGGCAAATAAAAGCACACTACCTTACCAGAGACAGAAAGCCAATAATAAAAGGTCTTTTTCCAAAAGGAGGCTGCAACTTGCAGAGAATATCACAAATGAGAGGACACAATTCCGAGAAGACCAAGGCCAAGTACAGCCCAGACTTTCTGATCCCATGAAATGGCTGAACACTGTTAAACTTCCTGTCATTTCAACCAAGTACATTTCCTGCTTTTTGTAATCTTATGCTGCTCTCTAGTGGCATAATGTCAGCATTGCAGGCATCAACAACCAGTTGCACCTGAACTCCTGCTCTAACCAAATGTGCTTTGTGCAAAAGTGCTTTGCATACATTGTGGGAACTACTGCTTTCAGTCTGCAGTTCATTTAAACATGCATACTCATACATACATGACATGGAGGATTTCAGGAGAGACTGAATGTTACATCAACTACAAGTTAACATTTTAAATAAGTGTCTGTCACAGAGATGTGAAAGTTTCATGA
The DNA here is from genome assembly GCA_004024765.1 of Zapus hudsonius. NCBI lineage: Eukaryota > Metazoa > Chordata > Mammalia > Rodentia > Dipodidae > Zapus > Zapus hudsonius. Next base: position 28,352 of record PVHP010008755.1, read on the forward strand.
ATTCATAAATTATCTTGTTTTCTATTTTCCATGTAAAATTCTACTCTGTCAGCAGCCTTCAAAAGTTGGTTACTGGACACATGTCACACTTTTCTGGTGTGAATATTAATTTTAAAATGTAGAGTGTAGTGGTTTGATTCCAGTATCTCCCATAAACAATGTATTTTGTGCCAGCTGATGGCAGTTTGGGGATTGGAACCTTATTGGAGGTGTGTTGTTGGGGACAGGCTTATGGAGGTTAAGCTTCCCCTTGCCAGTGTTTGGCACACCTTCCTGCCTCTGTTTGCAGTGCTGTGGTGGAGGAGATGTCTGTCTTTTCCCTGCCATCATGGAGCTTCCCCTCGAGTCTGTAAGCCAAAATAAACCCATTCCTCCCATCAGCTGCTTTTGATCAGGTTCTTTGTTGTAGCAACGACTACAACATACTTTTAGGATTCCGATACTTGGTGCACACGGCTGCTGTTTGAAAGAGTGAGGCCTATAAACCTACTTATGGGGTTAACATGGTTGTTTATAACTAATTCTACAGTCCGCTTCAAGCTGTAAACTATTAAAATATTAATGAGAAAAAATATGCCCTTAGTTAAGTGGGAATATTCAGCTCACTTAAACTGAATGAGCCTGAAAGTGAGTCTCACGAATGAGTTCAGTTGGGACCTGAATCCTGGGTAAGATGTCTCTGGGATGGGAACAGGTATCACTGGGGAACAGGCCCCTGCTGCTTAGTATAAATCTACTTGAACAGGTAAGCAGGCTGGGTGTTCTGAAGTTTTGTAGGGTCACACAAAGCTGGGAGCAAGGCAACCTCATTCTAAGATTGTAGGCTTTGATTGGCAGAGTAAATGTTGTTATGTAACCACATGTGCAAGGATGTGGGAGTCTCTGAAAGCTCCAGAGACTCATCTATGTGTTTCCCAGAATTCTTAGGGCAAACATGGTTTCAAGGTACTAGTGACAGAAATGAGAGGACTATAGCACCTGTCCTCAGGGAGGGACTCTAAGAGGTAAGAACCCCGTCCCTGCCCATCCTGGTCACTGTGCAAGCCTTGGGCTGGGTGCCTGAGCTGTAAGGAAACCAGGGTGTGGCTCTGGGTCCTGGGAATGGGTAACTGCCTGAGCATGCTCAGTGGGATTTGGGGATGGACACACCCTTTAAAAAGCCCAAGGGCAAGGCTATCTGCTATAGTTCCTGCCTCCTTCCTCCTCCCACTTTTTCTGCTAAGCTGGTGTCCAGGGGTAACCCTTTGTCCTGGGGTGACAGAGGCACACCAAACCTAAGTCTTCTCCCTCAGACAGGGGCACAGACCAAAGGACAATTACACCAAAACCAGGTTGGTGAACCAGTGAGTTTATTGGGGTTACTTACAGAGCAGGGTTAACATTTTTTGGTGGTTGCTTTTTTGTTTGTTTTGTTTTGTTTTTTTACAGTAATAAATGCCTTCCATCCTGGATGCTGACCTCCCCACAACTGCATTCCCAGAAAGCCCTCCTCAGCACAGGTGAACTCCGGAAGCTGAGTCCTCGGAGCTCTCTGCAACACTGACCCTTTTATATAGCCTTGGGGGGGGAGGGTCTTCCAGCCCCTTCCTTGTTGACTTCCCAAGTCTCTGGAACTTTCTTCCTGTACCCCCTCTCCAGGAAGGGATGTTTCAGTTTCTAGCTAATATAATAACCTTGGGAAATGGTTGTGTGACCTTCAAGTCTCAGGTCTCCCAGATGTGACCTCCTGAATCCCCAGAGCCTCCTTCCTCCCTTCAATTCAGAGGACTCTGCTACACAGAGTGGCCATGGAGGCTGTCCCAGGGGGCACTGCAGAGGAGCCAGCCCCCAGCCTGGAGCCCAGTGGCCTGTCCTCCCTCTCATCCCCTCAGCTAAGAGCCTGAAGCTGACCAGCACTCACTCCTCACAGTGTTCCTCTTTGAATACTTCTCTCTAGCTTTCTTTATTATGACCTAGATGTCAGCCATCCCGTGAGCAAAGATGATCGGGCATCAGCCTTCTGGTCCCCCTGGATACTGGCCACACACACATGCTGACTAATGCTGATGACCACGGGAGCAGAGCCAGAGGCTGGCTGAGGAATCTGGGGTGTCTCAGCTCTTGGGCTCTCCTCTGTCACCCAGAGCAGCAAGCACTCTCTCTAGATGGAACACAACATACAGACACAACCTGCTGGGTCAGCGCAAGCCCACAAGATGGTGACAGGCTCTCTCTCCTACCTCATGTGCGTGGGACATCACTCATGACAAACAAGGGTGACCTCATCCTAGCATCCAAAGACTTTGTGAAAAGCCAATCACACAGAGGGCAAGAAGCTGTATTTTTAACCTCATGAGTGATGGGAAAAGAGAGAAGATACATTGAACGAGCAGGAAGGTAATAGGAATTTTTGAGCTAAATAGAATATTTAGTCTATATGTTCTTGGAAGGTATATGAGTCATAACTTCCTACAGATACATAAATAGGATAATTTTTAAGAACAATCTCGGGCTGGAGAGATGGCTCAGCGGTTAAGGCACTTGCCTCCAGTGCTTAAAGCCCTGAGTTCAATTCCCCAGGACCCACATAAGCCAGACCCACAAGGAGGTGGCCCTGGTGCATTCTCTCTCTCTCTCTCTCTCTCTCTCTCTCTCTCTCTCTCTCTCTCTCTCTCTCTCTCTCGTTTCTGCTTGAAAATGAATAAATAAAAAAAAGAACAATCTCACCAAATCAATAATGCTAATGCTAATGCTGTCCTGTAGCTGGAAATTTGTTTTCCTTGTGGATTCTATTTCATGAGGGGCTTCCCGCCCACCTCTTCACCCAAGCCAAGGGCCTCCCTTTCTCCAGCTGTGGATACATCCCACCAACACCCCTTCCAACATCCGCACTTCTGGCCTGTACCTGCTGTGCTTCAGTTTTCCTCCCTCGTCTTGCCCACCCTCAGCCTGGAAGCTCTGCGGAGTGCTGGGCTCTGCTCGTTTAACTGCGGATGGATGGATCTAAGAGGTCGGAGAGGAGGAGCAGGTGTGTGAACGCTTCCAGGTGGGCAGGAGGTGAGGGCGAGGGGCTCCGAGCTGGCATCCCAGGCAGGAGGGTGGATAGAGGTGTCACCAGGGAAGACTCTGAACGACCTCACTCTATTCCTTCTCTTCCTTTGGACAGCGCCCAGGTAGCCATCATGACCCAAGGACAAGGGCCCCAGAGTCCCAAGGAACTGGCTGATCCACCTGAGTGTGGGCAAGTTATGAGCAGCCCCCTGTGAAATGACCCATCTTAGCCCTCGGGTGGGAAGGCCAAGCAGCCCGGCTTGCAGGGTGCTCAGCAGGCAGCTGCCTGCAGAGGGCACTTGGCACCAGAAACCGCTGCTGCTTGCCACCCACCCTTCCAGGTCAGGAGGCTCCAAAAACCTGCCCAGGGCTGCAACTCGGGTAAGTTTGGGAACTTGGGGCAGCACCCCTCTACCACAGGTGAGGAGGCAGGCTCGGGCAGAGAGGGATGAAGAGAAAGATGAAGGAAGCGCAGGTTAGTAGAAACTCTGAACACTTGACTCTGTGGTCAGCTCTGCTCGCTCGGTTCACAGGTTGAAACGTTGCCTGGTTCGCTTTTATCAGCACCCACCTCTCGCCTACCTTGACATGTGTGGGCAGCAGAAAGAACATGCAATTTGGAGTGTGTCTGCTGTAAACTGATATGGCCCTGGGAAGTGTACCCTGCCATGGGGGCCGGTCTGCAAGCCCAGGGGAACAGCACACAAATGCCAGTGGTGCCCAGGGCCCCAGCACACTGTCACCCAGGGAAGACACGTAGCCATTTCTGGTCTCCAAGAGCAGGAATTCCAGGCCTTCCCTTGGTCTATCCGCCCTGACTCCCATTGCCCAAACCCTCTGCAGTCCATTCGAGTTAATTGTACATGAAAATTTGCTGACCAATTGTCACCAAGCACTAATCTAGAAGTTGCTATGGAGACATAGCATCACATCACATTTTTAAGATGTCGTGAATAAATAGTGAATCAACTCTAAAATGATCATCGAGTGGGTGGGCCTCATCCCAATCAGTTGAAGGTCTTAAGAACAAATCTGTGTCCCTTTGAGGTTTCCCAAAGAAGAGACTCTGCTTCCAGAGCACGATGTCAAAAACCTGCCCAAGTTTCTGACCTTTGTACTCAAAACTGCAACATCAAATTTTAGCTCAGTGACCCCACAGGCTTCAGAATGCTAAGTCCTCAAGCTTGTGAGGTAATTCCTTCCTTAAAAGTCTCCTCTCTCTCTCTCTCTCTCTCTCTCTCTCTCTCTCTCTCTCTCTCTCTCTCTCTCTTCTCTCTCTCTCCTCTCTCTCTCTTTTCTCTCTCCTCTCTCTCCCCTTACAAATAACTAAACATTTTTTAAAGAGGAGAATAAAGGAGTGTAACTATATTGTTTAAAAAATATGTCTTACTTTAAAAAAAAATAGGGTAGATTACCTGGTGACTGCTAGTTTCAGATACTTTAACATCCAAAGACCCTGCCAGGACAGCATACCAGTTGGTTCCAATATCACCCTGGCGAAATACTGAAAAAGAAACAGTGATATAAATATACCAAGTACAGGTTGGTTTCACTCTCGAATTCCACTGGTTATTACAACCATGACTCTGCCCCACCTTGCCCCAATCCGTCCCCACAAGAATGAGGCATGTTCTGCTTAATCTCATCCATCAACAAAGCTCCTTCCTACTTAGTCAACATTTAGGAAGCAGAACACCTTCAGACAGAATTCTTCCATGTACACAAAGCCGCAAGGAGCAGATGATGGCCCCAAATGCTGTCAGAGCTTTGAAATTTAAGAACTCGCTGGTACTCTGAATAACTTATCTTAGACACAGTGTATTGTGTCTTAAAAAGTTATGACTCATAATGGGATATGTAGTAACAAGGTTATTGAGACAGCGAAGTACACCACTCAGTTTCCTAGATCTCTGTTAAAAGCAAAGCCATGAGGTGGCGCATTCCCACAATCCCAGCTCTCAGGAGGATCATAAATTTGAAGCCAGCCTGAGGCATGTAGGAAGATCTCGTCAATAAATGACTCAATGTAACATGTTTCCGGGAATAACATTCCTTTTCAGCGCATCAATGAGGATTTAAACTTCTTTTCCTTTGGTTATAATAATGTTAAGAATTGTCTATTTTCTTGTTCATCTTATAAACTGAGTCATTCAGCTCACTAGAAATTTTCTGAATCTGACTTTGCTGTGTTTGTAATTTTAGAGAGAAATTATTTTGACATTTAGGTCAAACCTTTGTCACCACATCGCATTAAGATCAGCCTTTGGAAAGTCATTCTAAAACACTAGCTTCAAAGTCTTGTGCACACTAACTCTCCTCTTAAATATCCCTACCAGGCAACCAGATTCAATGATCTGAGAGTTAAAAAAAAATACATTTTTCACAGTTACAGTCAAGTGACTCAATGAAAATCACAGAGCTGCTGCCCAGAGCTTTACAGCCAGCTTCTGGGGGCCAGAGCTAAGTGACAGCTGAGGAAAGGCACAGAACAATGAAGACACCAGGCTGGGACACTGACAGTGTGATCACTTGGGCTCAGGAGGCCCCTCCAGGGTGCAGCTCCAAGCCTTTGGGATGCATTTAGAGCTAGGGTTTTGCCTTCGAGAACTTCACCTCCACAGATATTATTACTTACATGTCACACAAGATTCATTCCTTTTAAAAAGTATTTTTATCGGGGCTGGAGAGATGGCTCAGCTGTTAAGGCTCTAGTAACTAATAACCCAGGTTCATTTCCCCAGCACCCACATAAAACCAGTTGCACAAAGTGGTGCATGCATCTGAAGTTTGTTTGCAGTGGCTGGAGGCCCTGGCAGGCCCGGGGGAAGTTCTTACAGATCACAGCAACCCTCCTACCTCTGCCTCCGGAGTGCCCACCACACCCAGTGCAATGTAGTTTTGACCCTCCCCTTGGTGGGCTTTTTATAGTGGGTCATAGAAGAATGTATCCTAAAATGGAGATCTGGTCCACCATGATATGGAAGGCAAAAAGGATCCATGAGTATGTCGCCCATATTATAAACATTCATAAAGAGTTCTTTAAAATCCTCTATGCAGAACCCACTGGGTGCCGCCCCCACCTTTGGGGCAGCCAGCTCCAATCTCTCTTTGAGGTGCTTGCTTTACTTTGCTAAATAGACCTCTGCTTGAACTACCTGTCTCTCAAATGAGTTTTTAGTTTTGAAAAGACAGATCGGGACTGGAGAGAAGAGTCAGCAATTAAAGGCTCTTGCTTGCATAGTCTGCAGGCCCAGGTTTGATTCCCCGGTGTCTGTGGAAAGCCAGAGGCACAGAGTAACGCATCCATCTGGACACCTGGAGCTCAGTTGTAGTGGTAAAAGGCCCTGGCTTGATTCTCTCTCTCTCTCTCTCTCTCTCTCTCTCTCTCTCTCTCTCTCTCTGTCTCTCTGTCTCTCTCCTCTCTCTCCTCTCTCTCTCCCCTTACAAATAGCTAAACATTTATAAATAAATAATTTTATAAATTATTTATAAATAAATAAATAATTTATAAATAAATAGATAAATAAATACATTCTTTAAAAAGACAGATTCATAGGATGCTACCCCACTGTCTTCTCTGCCGACTCTGATAAAGATTCGGTTCCTGACTTCGCTCATTGCATCCGATATAGGCAGCAATGAGCCATGTATTGATTTCTGAGTGTGACTGTGTGTATACCTGGAAAAACACCATGGAGGATGCGTACACAATGCTAATGGTCATCTCTGGGTCAAGGGATGACAGGTGACATTTCTGCTATTTTTCTAAACTTTCCACATTGATGTGTGACAGTCTCTGCTTTCTTACCCAGAACTGTGATGGCCTCTTACCCAACTGAAACAGATTTGACACAGGCTTCCAGCCTTATTCACAGAGCCAAGCTAGACAGCATTTGCCTTCCTCCCCTGCTCCACTGGAGTGATGGTGACAGTTCACACCAGCTCTGGTCATCTCATCACCTTTTCCAGTGGCTGGTTGACACTAGGGCATAGGGCACAACTCTGGCCAAGGTGATAATAAGGGAAGTCTACTGGGGACTCCTGAAAAAGAAGCGTCCTTCAACAGAGCAGGTCTGCATCGGCATAAGCATCAATACCCCCAACTGCTGTAGCTGTCTGAGATCATTGTGACAAGCCTGAGGACAAAAGCCAATGTCTGCGGATACAGTGGACCTGAAAGAGGCGTAATTAATAATATCACCCAGCCACTTCAGTAGCCAACCTGCGTCATCTCACCTCAAGGCTTCCTAAGTGGATCATTCATTGTCTCCTTCCTTCATGAGTAACAGATGAGCCAAGGCACTTGGATTGGAGTTTTGTTACACAGCACAAAAAAAAAAAAAAATGACCAACAGATGGGAGGGAGGTATTGCTTTTATAATTAAAAAAAGAAAACTTTAAAAAATGCAGCTTTTAACTTATCATTTTATTCTCTCTGCCCCTGATTCGTGGAACAAATAATACTGCTGAGGTTAATTTAAAACATCACTCCTAGCACCAGTTAAAAATAAAAGAAACCTTGTTATCTATATCTAATACCCTATTGGCTCCATAGCTTAGATTAAAGAAGATAATTTGAAATTTTAAGGCTACAGCTAGATGATGAGTCAGTCTGTCCTTCCAGCTTTCCCTGGGAAGTAGGCTGCCCTCAAAAATACCATCTCTTCCCTGTGGGCAAAGAAATGAAGGAGCATGGAGAGATGGCTTAGCGGTTAATGTGCTGCAAAGCCTAATGACCCCAGGTTCGATTCTCCAGTCCCCACATAAAGCCAGATGCACAAAGTGGTACCTGCATCTGGAGCCTATTTGCAGTGGCTAGAGGCCCTGGTCTCTCTCTCTCTCTCTCTCTCTCTCTCTCTCTCTCTCTCTCTCTCTCTCTCTCTCTCTCTCCATGCAAATAAGAGAATGTATAATTATCTTTTCAAAAGAAATAAAAGAGAATTGTGTCTTACTTTGTATCTGGCATGTACGTACTCGTGCCATCTCTACCACAGGGAGCACAGACCACACAAGACCCATGCCGTGCAGTTGCATGCTTACGTGTTATGCCTTTCTCCAGGTTCTCATAGTAACCACACAGACAAATCTGATGGAGGAGGTTTGGGTGAAATTTCTCAAAAGCTTTAACTTCTTTCAGTCGTGTGAAAATGATATCCACATCTTCACTGGAGCGTTCCAAAGGTCTGCATGGGGAGAGAAGGCACAAAACGCTACATCAGTCAGGGTTTACTTACAAATAAGTCAATAGGCATAGTTGTAATTCTAGTAATTAATTCACTGATGAACTAATGAATCTTGAGAAGTCCCATGTAGCTAAGGCTGGTCTCAAACTTGCCATATAACTAAGGATGGCCTTCAATGCCTCTCTAGGTTCTCCTACCTCTACCTGCCAAGTGCTGGGATTATTGGCATGTGCCATCATACCTGGCTTAATTACAATCAAATTTAGGCAACTATCCCAAGTATTTTATTGCACATATTTATCTACCTATCTCCATCAGAGGTGCCTCCAGTCCTTGTCTACTTTAATCTTTATTCTTGTGAACAACCATAGCTGGTCTACCTTAGAGCCAAGAGCTCAAGGTAATGTTTGTGGGTAGCATCGGAAAATGGAGAGTTTGTGAAAAATTGAAGTCCCTAACACAAATTCCTGCAGGGACCAGTTATATAAAGCAGATGAGTAAAAAGAGCCAAATGCTATGAATAAAACTTCTGCTATTACATTCCAATAGTAAAAGCAAGAAGGCCAATGACAGGTGACATCCTCAGTGCTGGGAGCACTCCAGGGGGTGGGGGCTGTGACACACTGAAGAGATGTGAATGTCTACAGGGAGCACCCCCTACTCGGCTCATCAATTTATTACTGGGTTTCTGTAGAAACTGGGGCTTGTATGTTGTCAGAGGCTCCATCTGTGCAAGAAAAGCTGTAAGCCTAACTATTTGTGTATACACGCGCGCACACACACGCACACACACACACACACACACACACACACACACACATCTGTGAAACAGGCACACCCTATTCACCACAAATTCATAATTTCTTGTTTAAAATAAAGGGCTAGGTATAATGGCACGTGACTTTAATTTGAACTCCTTGGAGGTAGAGGCAGGAGGATCAAGAAACCCAGGCAAGCCTGGGCTACATAGTAAGAACCTGTTGAAGAAAGAAAGAAGGAAATCAGAGAGGAAGGAAGGAGAGAAGGTGGAGGAGAGGGAGAGGAGGGAGGAAGAGAAGGAGAGAAAAGGGCTGGGGAGATGACTTGGTAAAATGCTTGTCGTCCAAGCACAAGGACCTGACTTCAGGCCCCCTGCACCCATGTAGAAGCTGGTGTCGTGGTGCATGCCTGTAATCCCATCACTGAGGATCCCTGGGGCTTGCTAGCCAGACAGTCTAGCTGAATTGGTGAGGCTCAGGTTTAGTGAGAGGTCTGTCCCAAAAAAATAAGGTGGGACTGGAGAGATGACTCAGTGGTTAAGGCACTTGCCTCCAGTGCCTAAGGCCCGGGGTTCAATTCCCCAGGACTCACATAAGCCAGACCCACAAGGTGTGGCCCTAGTGTGCTCTCTCTCTCTCTCTCTCTCTCTCTCTCTCTCTCTCTCTCTCTCTCTCTCTCTCTCTCTCTCTCTCTGCTAGAAAATGAATAAATAAAATATTTTTTAAAAAAATAAGGTGTCAGAGGTATTGAGAAAGACACTCAACATTCACCTCTGGTCTCCGAGCACGTATGCACATGTGCACTCACACACATACACATCATATACACGAATATGTACCAACACACACACCACACACATGAATATGTACACACACACACCACACACATGAATGTGTACACACACACACCACACACAAAAGAACTAAAATATTAGCCAAGAACCAAACAAAAGTAGTATAGTTTAACAAGTTCTATAAAGTATTTTCTTTCTTTTCTTTGAACAGCTTGCCAAGTTTAATGGTGCTCACTGCTGGTCGATAGTTCACATTAAATAGCAGCTACCAGCCTCAGGTGCGCTGTGAATGTTCCAGAACCAGAGGGAAGAGCTGTGTTTGATAGAAGCAAGTGATGTCAAATAGCCACGTACTTCCCAACTTTTCCCAACATTCATTCTTCTCTTTTGTTCTTGGGGACTGAACAAAACTAGCATGTGTCACCTCTGACATAAGATTGTTAAGATGCTGAGAGCCAGGTCTCTCTCTCACTTGAGCGGGGGCTCAAGTTGAACTGTGCCTCTTCCAAAGATATGCCGAAGTAGACTGGGGTGTAGCTTAGTGGTTGAGCACTTGTCAAAATATGTTGCAATCCTAATATGCAGTCTCTGTGGTGGAAATCAAAGTTGAGGTGAAAGCCAGATACTCCAGACCTTTAATCCCAGCACTTGGGAGGCTGAAGTAGGGAGGCTTTCTAGGAGTTTGAGGTAAGCCTGGGCTACAGAGTGAATTCTAGGTCAACCTGGGCTAGAATGAGAGCCTGCCTCAACAAAATAAAAAATAATAATAAATCACTTCTTTGGTCCCTAGAGAGGCTCAGCACTTAACTAAGTGCGCTTCCTGCAAGTGTAAGCATGAGGACCTGAGGAACCACCATTGCTTGAATCTGCAGATTTCATGTAAACACCTGGGTGTGGCCATGCACACAGGTGACCCCAGTACTGCAGGGGAGCAGAGACTAGAATAGACTAGAAGTATTGGAGCCCTGCAGAATCAAGTAAGCAAGCTGCAGAATCAGTAAAGAAACTCCAGCTCAAAACAAGACAAGGCTGAAGAATGATGGAGTGGGACAATAGCCATCCCACTCTGACCAGTTTAAAAACAGGCTACAAGGCGGCTGGAGAGATTGCCCATCGGTTAAAGGTACTTGCTTGTAAAGCCTGATGGCCCAGGTTCAATCCCCCAAGAGCCACTTAAAGCCAGATGCACAAAGAGGTCTTTGCAGTGGAAAGAGGCCCTGGCACTCCCATGCTTTCTCCCTCCCTCCCTCTCTCTCTCTTTCTCTCTCTGTCAAATAAGTAATAAATAACATTTTTAAATAGGCTACAAGTTCAGATTTAATTCACTAGCACACCACTTGCCCCACACATATAAAGCTCTGAGTTCAAACTCCAACAATGCATAAAAAGAAACCAAAAACTAATTAATTAATTAAAAATTAAAAGTAAGGGGCTGGGGAAATGGCTTTGTGGCTAAAGGTGCTTGCTTGAAAACACTATCAGTCTCTGTTCAATTCTCAAGCCACCCAAGTAAAGCTCGATGCAAAAGGTGGTGAATTCAAGGCCAGGGAGTGATTTTGTCTCCAAAAAAGGTGGAAGATGCCTAGGAAACAATACTGAGGTTGTTCTCTGCCTCCCACATGCATGTGCACACACACACACACACACACACACACACACACACACAAGAAAACATACCATTGGCATGGAGCAGGTATAATATAAAATAATAATATCAGGGGAATTCAAATTGCAACCAAATGTGCTATCATCTCACATCCATTGGGATGAGTACTTATTTTTTGAGTGTGTGTGTTGTGTGTCGTGTTTGTATCCGTGTGTGTGTGTGTGTGTGTGTGTGTGTGTACGTGTGGAGGGGGCCAGAGGACAACCTTGGGTGTTATACTGTATACATCAGCCTGGAGCTCACCAATTAGGCTAGACTGGCTGGCCAGTGAGTTCCAGGAATCTGTTTCCACTTCCAATATCGAACAATATGAATGAGCCTTAAGGATATTATCCTAAATAAAATAGACCAGTCACAAACAGACAAATACTGAGTATTTCTACTTTCTACGAGGTATCTAAAATGATCACATGAGTAGAGTAAATGTGTACAATGGCAGAACAAAGTTTCAGTAAGGCAAGATGAACAAATTAGAGCTTTGCAGTCCAACACTGCAGCTATACTCAGTAGTAATGTATTGCTCATTGAAGAATTTGTAAATAGGGTAGATCTTATAGTTAAATGTCTTTAACACAAAAAATTATGATGAAATAGTCCTTAGCAGGCAGGACATTAACGCACTCCCCCAATGACACTTCCCATGTATGCTCTCTTGATTACAGACAGACCTCTGGTCTGGAGCACACCAATTAGGCTAGACTAGCTGGCCAGGGCTCTGCCTATCTGCCTCCCAGATCTGGGATTGTAGTGCACATCACCACACCAGCATTTAATGGGTACCTGGGATCAGGTCCATGGTTCCTCAGCTCTTCCAAGATGACTTTCATAGTCAATCACCAAAAACTTTCTATAACAACCAAGGTTAATCTATCTGAGTTAGCAGAAGACTTTAATGTAAAGTATTTCTGATAAAATCAAATCATTTCAAGTACTGCATAAAATGTAATGGTAAGTGTTAATTAGCAATGTCTGAAAAGATCATTTTACTAAATGCATTATGAGCTTTTTGACATTCATTTCTAGCTATGTATTATGTTTACCTTTCAAAATAATGGCCTTCAGATTAACAGTGTACACTTAGCATCTGTACACTAAGTGTGATGGCACACATCTATAATCACAGAGCTTGGGATAACCTGGGCTACAGAGTGAGACATGGTCTCAAAGAATAAAAAGCCTAAACTGTGCAATATGAGTCATTAAAACCTATAAAATTTTTATGACTCTGTTCACATTGCATGAAGGTTATTCTTGTTATTCATCCACTGCATGAATCATATTGTCATTAGATACATTTTTTTCTTGGGGAGAATAAAGACCTACAGGACACCACCTGACCTGCAGCCTCAGAGGGAAGGGAGCCACGTAGCCACCACTGGAGCACAGCTGGTCCTGTAATGTGGGTGCAGACACTGTTCTAGGCTGGGTCTTGTTTTTCTACCACGTAGGTCCCAAAGGCCAGCAAACACACTGCCCTCATGCACTGCACAATGTGGAAATTGCATGTGCTCCTAAATCTTAATCCAGTCACACCTTTACTATGGAGAGTACATAACTCGTCTCGGGGTTAACTAGAGCCCAGAACAGCACCACACAGCCCTGTGGAAAAGAACGTGAAATCCCTGCAAAGCCAACCAAAGCATCACCTCTCCAATGACCGCGCTGTGGCTATGTAATGGTTGGCATTTGCAAACCCCATGAACAGCTAAGTACACCCCTGATGTCATGCCTCTGATGCTTTAGGGAACTCCTGGGACAGTGGAACCCAATACCTACAATCATACCTGTGGGGGTGCAGGAGAAAATGACGAAAGGAAGAGGAGGGAGGTTAAGGCCCAGCTGCCCTCTCCCCGTCATCAGCAGAAAGTTTGGCCAAGAACTGCATAATGCAATAGACTATGACCTTCCTCAGTCTGCAAGCCTACTTCCCTCAGCTCCCTCACTGCCTGCTTCTGTTTGTTTAGCTGAAGAAGACCTTGAACTCCTGCCTCCAACTACCAGAGCTGGGATTATAGGCAGGTGTGCACCTCCACACCAAGTGTATGCAGCCCAGGGCCTCACGCATCCTAGGCAAGCGCTCTGCCAACTGAGCCACATCCCAGCTCCAGAGGATCGGTGCACGTAATATTTAGAATATTGGGGATAATGCTGACTAAATACACTTGCATTCAAAAGACTTTCAGCTTGACTCTTCAATAGGAAGTTAGTGTTGTGAAAAGCTCTTTCCCCTCCCCTAATGAACAACTATCAAACCTGGGATGATGTGTGAGCTTTGAGGCTATAAAAGGCTACAGAGCAATTACTATCATTACCGATACCATCAACATGATCATTAGTCGCCAAGAGAAGTATCTAACGAAAGTCATGAATACAGTGCTTGAGACGTACACCAAAATACTAGGGTGCCTTTTGTAGTGTTTGTAGATAGATGTACATGTCTTCTTTTCTATTACATCAGGAAGAGCTTAAACAATACATATCCAATGATCTGTCTTTTTATAACACTTAACTTTTCAAAGGGCTTTGACAACTATTGAAATTTTTTATCACTGCAGCCCTTTTAGATAAAGTGGGTATAATGAATCCCATTAATACTCAAAAACATTTAGACACAGAGGTTAGGTGACTATTAGTATGCTAAAATCATGTGTGTTTCTAATGCCAGCTACAACATAGATGTATCAGAAGTCTTGGAAACTCAAGGTGTTTACCACTTATCATGTTATCATTTTAATTATATGATTATTAACCACTTAGAATCCTGAAATGTTTACTCTTTCCTAATTGCAAGTTTTCCCAATAATGTCATCAAAATTCAGAAGGGAGTTGAAGATTTGTTCGTGCCGTCTGCAAGGATTTACTAGGATCTATGATAGGAGGAAAGCACTTGGGTAAGATGAAGGCTATGGTTCGTGCACTCAGGGAGGTCAACCTGCCTAAGGGACATCTGTACACATACTGTAATTCTAATGTGGAGTTGTCCCCAGCACCCACATTAAAAAGCAGGGCATGGGGTTGTGAATAGAAAGGCAGAGAGTCTAAGCCCATGAAAAATTGATCAGTTTGACAACTCCTGGTCCCAGTCACTGACTCTTTCCCTCACTGAGCTGTTGACCAAAGTGAACCATGAGGTCCCCAAAACAAGACAGGATTCTGTCAAAGCTCTTGAATACCCACCCCAGACCTGAGGTAGGATCCTGTTGCTGAAGAAACCACAGAAAGCCATCTGTCAGCACCGAGAGACCCTGCGAGGTCCAGAATGGTAACCAGCCCCCAGATGGTAGTGAATGCAGAGTTGGAAGGTGCTGCATAAGCTGCCAGGAGAAGCTGGTCAATGACAGCTGGAGTAAACAGAGACCACTATATGAAATGCAGTCTGCCACCATGAGTAGGCTGAACACACTTCCTACTGGGAGAGAACATCGAACCAAGAAAGGAGCACTTGTACATGGAGGAGCCAAAGCCTGGGGGAGGCAATCAACAGCTTTTAATTCGGCCAAATAATCCACTCAGTGACAGGGAGCCCTTAACTGGAACTGGGATCTCAGGGTGAAATGGATTGGGAACCAAAATCTTGGAACCCCAAAGAGAAATTCACTTTACAAGTGATTTACAAAAAGGCTACTCACAATAGAATCTAGCCAATTCAGAAATGTGTATCTCAGTTAATCTATACTGATCTCACTCTCCGATGGAGATTCTGTTTGTATTTTTCAGAAGGCAGCAAGAGAACTGTGGCTCATCCAACCTTACCAACAAGCCGCAGGCTGATAGCTGACATCCTGGCAAGAGACGAGCCACACCAGACCTACCATGAAGGATCCACATGGAACCCCACAGAGAGTGATGGGTTAAGCAAGAGACCTATAACCACAGCCAATCAGTCAACCCAGGATAAGCCAGCAAGACAGACACCAATGATCTTCAACACAACCTAAAGCAGAAGTACAGAGGCCACTAAGACCTCAATAATAAAGCAGCCTTAATACTCACCCACCACGACTCAGGGAACTGAGCAGAAGAGGGGGCGGAAAGATTGTAAGAGCCATGGTGGAGGAGAATATCCAGGGACATGGCCCCCTTCAGTAACAGCATACAAAGGGGAGATGGGGTGGAACCAGGTTACCAGGTTGACTCCTAGGCTATCCATGGTCCCCTGCCCCATAGACTGATCCAGACTTCCCATGGAGGAGCATATCCAACTGATTGGGGACAGGGAAGAGGGAAATCAGGGAATTGGGACATCAACACATTATTCACTCATTGAGTATATCTAATTATGGATAATAAAGAAAAATAAAAATAAATTTAAAAAATAGAACTGCAAAAAAAAAGAGAGAGAAAAGTAGCTCATGAGTCGATGGCCTTAGGGCTTTTAGCTGTTTATTGCATTTTGGTCTCAGCTACTCATGGAAGAAACACCCTTTGCATTTCCATAACTGCTTTCCTATCCAGCACCAGTTACTGATGGCCCTGATAGTGACAACTTAAAGAACCCACAGACTGAGTGAAGAAGCAAAGCTGGACTTCTCATCAGCTTGGAAATCTGTTACTATACCACCTAATCCCAATAATCAAGCAAAGCCCTACAGGTGTCTCTAGTGCACTGTCGTTCATATTTGATGGTACAGATTGGACACTTATGCTCCATGAAGTAGGACAATCTATGTTTCTCTAATATAAGGGAGTTTTTTATTTACTGAAAAAATCTTATGGGCTGGAGATGTTGCTCAGTGGTAGAGCACATTCTAGGTCCTGAGTTCAATCCTCTGTAACACACACACACACACACACACACACACACACACACACACCTCATATCCATATGGATATGATGGGGCTATGATGGAAAACTACTTTGGATGAATCCTCCTGCAGTAAATACAAATTGAACAAAGCATATGGAGCATCTTCTTAGATGTCGTCCATCTATTGGACAACAGGTAGCACAGGACCGCCATTCCAGAATGGGCAGACCTTGGTGTTTTGCCCAGAAATATTTCTGGGACATGTGCAGGGAAGGAGCATGGCAGTCTCACTGGGCTGATGGAGCAATTTACAATGAAGTGAGCCGAAGAAAAGGAGGTAGGAGTCCACACTGAGCCATCAGCTGCACATGCGCAGCTGGCAATCACGGGAGGTCCAGCAGACACCAGCTCTGGAGAGAGAGCTGAGTGGAGAGTCTGCAAGTGCCAGGTTTCTGAGACAGAGCAGCTCTGAGCAGCCAAAGCAGAGTGGCCTGTTGATTGCCCTGGACATTCAACTAGATTCCAAAAACCTAGGCCCACCTGAACAAGGCTTCATAATAAGCCCAAGAGAGGCAAGTTGACCAGCCAGTAAGTGACTACCAACCTGTGAAAAAAGTGACTTTCTTTTAAAAGAAATCAACAGCACCAAGGAGGCTGAGGTAGGAGGATGGCCATGAGTTCAAGGCCAGCTTAGGCTACAGAGTGAGTTCCAGGTCAGCCTGGACTCCAGTGAGACCTAGCCACCAAAAAAACATCAACACTCTTAATATTATGCATGCTAATGTCTATACACAAATATAAAAACACTCACATATATCCTCAAATGGTAAATGTGACCCATAATGGGGTTGGGTGACAATGGAAACAGATCTAGAGATGATAGAGACACGGACAATGCCAAATAAGGACATTAAAACAGCTACGGTTAATATGCTTAAGGACTTAAAGGAAAAGATAAGTAATGAGTGAACAGAGGGGAACTAGCAGAAGAAAAGTGATATTGTAGAAAGAAGGGGCCCGGGAGATGGCTCAGTGGGCAGAGCCAGAGGACCTGAGTTCAGATTCCCAGCATCCATGTAAACTGAGTGGGAACAGCATGAGTCTAGAATCCTAGCACTAGAGCAGCAGAGACAGGGGACACCTAGAGTTCACTGGCTAGCTAACCTAGCCAGTAAATCTAGATAACCCTAATCTAGCCAAGTTGGTGAGCTCTAGGCTAGACTCAGCAAGAGACCCTGTCCCAAACGTAACCTGACTCTACATGCACACACATGCAGACACACATAGGCCCTCCACACAAACAAACATGCACACACTACACGCATAGACACGAAAAAGAAGCAAGAAGAACTACTACAACTGAAAAATACAAAACAATTTCGCTCTATGCAATGAAGAGCAGATTGGGGGGTACCTTTTGGGGGGCATGATTGTCCCTCAAGTCAAGCAATAAAAATTACCAAACAAAAGCACAGAGAAAACAAAGGTTTGGAAACAGCAAAAGGGCCTATGGGGGAAGCCAAGGCAATTGAATCTACTGGCATTAGAATTTCCAGAAGGAGAGAGAGAGAGAGAGAGAGAGAGAGAGAGAGAGAGAGAGAGAGAGAGGAAGAAGAAGAAGAAGAAGAAGAAGAAGAAGAAGAAGAAGAAGAAGGAAGAAGAAGAAGAAGAAGAAGAAGAAGAAGAAGAAGAAGAAGAAGAAGAAGAAGAAGAAAATATTTGAGAAACAATGGCTGAAATTTTTCTAATTAAAAATGTGGCAAAAACCCAAGATTCCAAAATATTATGCAGTAACTTGATTTTTTGCTTCATTAAGAGTAGCGAATTAAAGATGACCACAAACACTCGTCATTATCTCCCTCAAGCAGTGGAACTTCTTTTCCTCCCTTCTAAGTCATGCTGACCTTGTGACCAACAGAATGAGACAGAAGTGACGCTATGACACTATGACATTTGCCTCTGCTTCCGCCAAGCTCTGCTGCTCCAGCCAGCGGCTTGCCCTACCTGGGTCCTGGCTCTTCCATACCCAGTACACAAACTTAGTCTGGGATTCTGTCCAGATTTTATTTTATTTTTTTTAATTTTATTTATTTATTTATTGAGAGAAAGAGTATGGACACATCAGGGCCTCTTGCCACTGCAAATGAACTTCAGGCATCTAGCTTTTTACATGGTACTAGAGAATTGAACTTGGGCCTGTGCCTTTAACCACCGAACCATCTCCCCAGCCCAGTCTGTCCAGATTTGTAAAAGTCTATGTTCTAGGAGTAGTTATATGTTGGTCCAATAAATAAAAAAAAAAATCAGGGCTGGAGAGATGGCTCAGCAGTTGAGGCGCGTGCCTCCAGTGCCTAAGGCCCAGGGTTCAATTCCCCAGGTCCCACATAAGCCAGACCCACAAGGTGGTGGCTCTGGTGCTCTCTCTCTCTCTCTCTCTGCTTGAAAATGAATAAATAAAATATTTTTTTAAAAAAATACATCAGAAGGATATGTGAAAATGTCACCTTGTGTTCACTTGACTAAAAATGAAAATGTTCTTGCCATACACAATGCTAAGTCAAAATACATATGTAATTTGGTCTTAGTAATGTTTTCTCTGTGGTATCGCTGGCTCTAGCCTAGAACTACAGCTTAGTATCCTGTCAGCTACAGAGAATTAGTAAACTGAAGATTATCCAAGACACAGTACTGTGTGGTCAAACGATGCTCTCCTTCCCAGCGCCCAGGCCAAACAGTGGACAGGCTGAGCTAGCTAGAGAGAAAAGACCTAATACGACTTTTATAAACTTTCATGGATGAACCCCTTTGTTGTATCTGTTAGACCTAATACACATTATTTCTATAGTTTCAAAATCACAAATGTCAGGAAAAACAGACCCCCCGAATTTCATCTTTTTGGAAAGTACTTCTGGTACCCGCACCCCAGTGTGTGAAACGAGAAGAGCAGTTCTCAGCGATACAAATTTCCAGCACGCCTCACTGCGTGCCCTCAACAGCCCCAGGCCAAGGACAGATGGCAGGGTGATGATCCGCTAGGGATGACGACTCAACCCCACAGTCTTTCCTCTCACTGTGAAGTCATTTGGGGCTTCCAAGTGATCAGGATTAATAGTCCAGAGCAGGGAGACTAGTGTACAGAATGCTGATTCAATCAAAAGAAAGCTGGCTTTGCATACAACTGCAGGCAAAGTTCAAATGGGTGCATGTGAGTATAACCACTGATAATCTGGACTTCCCAGGCAAGAAGATGCCTGGAGACAGGTCCTAAAGCCTGCCAAAGTTGGTGTCCGAAAGGAGCCTCGCTACCGACAATGTAGGGTCCATTTAGCAAGAGGACACTGTGATTACCCACCACGCCAAAGCTGCAGCTCTGATTTGAGAGATCCCGACACTTCTACAAGCCACCCTGAAGGCCAGCAAGAGTTAGTTAGCAAGCGAGGCAGGGAGCAGCATGGTCCCACAACTTCTCTTCTTCTGAGAAAGTGAACCTGTGATGGTTCAGGCAGCTCCATAGATGCCTCCCCTTAAGTGGGAGGTGTCTCTAGCCAGAGCCCACACCTGGATGCAAAAACTGATTGGTCAGGTATAGACCAATCAGCTGTCTCTCTTGACTTACCTGGAACTCTTAAAAACCTTCTCTAAAACAAAGGCCCCTCTCTTTTCCACATGACATCCTAGAAGAAGGACTTCTGAATCTCCAGGCCTTAGAAAGGTAAGGCCTTCCCCCACCCCAGCCTAATGGGGTGAGGGAAGGCTCTGGATTTTCCCCAAATAAATCTTTTTCCTCATGATGGGAACCCTCTGTTATCTTTTCTTCTGCTTGTTTAGCTGAACAGCATAAATTCTGTTAAACTCTTCAAGTGTTTTCCCCACACTGGTGTCTGGAGAACTCTGTAACTCCCCATGTTCCCTTAAATAATAAAGCCTCCCACTATACCTTAATATCTTGTTGTCTATGATTTTAATTTTTTAACGTTGTAGACAAGAATTCGGGTACTCCTTAAATTTGGGGGTGCATTGGGATTTTAGCTGGGCATTATCTAAATTCTAACCCCCAGCTCAGTCCTTACAAACCCCGCAGAGATAAACAGCATCAGAATTTTGAATTCCCATGTCTAATCCTTCAACAAGACTGCTGCCTATCTGCTCAGGGCTGAGCACAGAGAACATTCCTTGAACATTACTGGAAGACGCAGCCCTCCGGTCCACCCTGTGCCAGGGTCTGCCTGTCCTATTAGAGGACAGAAGACGGTTATCCAAATGACAGCAATGCAAGGATAAAAACACACATGGCTCCATATAAAGTACACAGAGGTCTGCATATACACTGGGGCTCTGCATTGGATTAATAATAGAAACAGAGAACCCCTTTCTTCCAGTTCCCACCTTTCTCAGCACTACTGCTATTGTATGAGGCCAGGGAGAGCGGGAAGAAATTGTGTAGGTACCAACAGATGGCGAAAGGTTTCTGGGTAGGCAGACATCAGGATGGAAAGTCAGGAGGGGACTGGCCAGCAGTCCTGGTGGTTGTGCTAGGCACATAGTTAACTTAGCCTGACAACAGCCATGATGGCCTGGAGGGCCTGGGCCAAAACTTTCTCGATGGAGGAACAAGGGTGGCAGCTGGATAATCTCACCCAACAAGATGAGGGAAATTGCCAAATATTTATCTTGAGGGATGGGTCCTGGAACTTATCTCACCCCACCACCAGGATATGGGCAACAGGAATGGGCCAGAATATGTAACTTCAAAGACTATGGAAAATTACTGTGTAACTCATGCTTGCTGTTGAAAAGAAACTATAAAAACCCCTAGAGCCCTATGCTCAGGGTCCATGTTGAAACCCACTGTGCTGGGCAGATACTTGGGCCCCAGATAGCTGGAAATAAACCTCACTGTGTGACTTGCATTATCGCGTGTGTCTTCTGTCCTTCTGAGGGGTGGACATCCTTAGACACTTGGAAGTTCCCAGGGTTCCTCAGAAAGGAAGACTGAAAATGAATGAGTGTAGGATCTGATGGGCCTGACTCAAGACAGCCAGGGGGGCGCACACTTGCTCCACTAGCCATTGAGTCAGCAGGAGTTTTGTTGTTTTAATCAAGGAATCAGGTAAAAAAAAAAAAAAAAAGAGCCACTTCTCAGAAAAAAAGTCTTGCAGATGAGAACCCGACGGAGAAGAGGACAAAGGTATGTGCACAAGATGGCGCTGAGCTTTTGGGGTTCTGTGTGGCATCGTCTTTCCTAGCAAGCAGCCCTAACTCCTAAGGCACAGCAGCTTAGATCATTTAGATTGGTAACACCAGAGCTCTCCTCTTTTCTCTCCAGCGCTCACTTCCATGTTGACTGATCTTTCTAGAGACAGTCATGGCTTGTACTCAGCATCCCCTGAAACTATTCATAGTGCCTTCATTCACTCTCAGTAGTATCCTAGTTTAACAATACAGTAACCCTTCTCTCTCCTCCTCCCAGAAGGTGCCTCCTGCGCCTCCACTGACAACTATTCCTCCCACTTCCTTAGCATGTCTGTAGGTGAGACCATGGACCACCTGGGTAATTGACAGGCTCCAGTCAGGACAGAGGACTTTGTTTCTATTGAGAGGCTATTGAGATGTTTCCCTTTCAAATGTTACTAGGGAAACAGGAAGTGGCATTTCCTGTCATTTGCAGCCTTCCCCTCATGGTAGAGTGAAGCAGTCAGTACCCTCTCTCCCCACACATCCAGGAAGCCCACATTCTTCTGGCTTTGCAGCTTCTACTGCCTCATTCCCCATCCCCAGGCCTGTGAGGCAGAGCAGGATAGAGGTCCTTCCTGTCTACTGGGGAGCAGGGGCTGGAACAGGAAGCAGTCCAGAGGAGGACTCATAGGCCTTGGGCTCCCCAGCTGTTGAGTCAGATTCTAGGCCTTCATATCTCTCATCTGCAAGTGTCAGTGGGAGTGTGAACATGATGAAAGGGTATGTGGTATGGGGAAAACAAAAAGTGTGGCTTTGACTACATGAAAGTAATACTAATTATAGTCATTGATTTGAACATCTTATGGGCCATTTGTTTCTAATTACAATGCTGTCCAAGAACAAGCATAGAAATCATGGAAGGTGCCAAATGGTTCTTATTGTACTTTTATTTGATTATCACTGTAAGCTCTCTGTGCGTCCATAATTATGGCTTGTTATGCCTGATCCTCTGAGGCCAACGATAACACTGATGCCTTCTGTGGCTAATAATCATCTTGCACCCTCAAGGATCTGGAGTTTTCAGACACCCGTGAACTTCTCTGGGAAGGAAAATGCCAAACCAATGGAAATGATCTGTAATGTCACATTACATTTCTGGCTGGGCCCAGGACAGTGAATAAAAAAGAGAACAATCCTAATTTCCAGAACCTACAGAGAACTCAAAAAAATTAATAGCAAAAACCCAACTGCCCCCTCACAAAATGGGGCACTGATCTCAACAGAGAATTCACAGAGGAAGAAATTCATATGGCCTTTTCTCACCTGAGAAAGTGCTCAGCATCCTTAAGCATCAGGGAAATGCAAATCAAAACCACAAAGAGATACCACCTTACTCCAGTCAGAATGGCAATCATAAAGAAAACCAACAACAATCTTTGCTGGCAAGGATGCGGGGAAATAGGAACCCTCATTCACTGCTGGTGGGATTGCAAACTTGTTCAACCATTATGGAAAGCAGTGTGGAGACTCCTAGACAGAATGGACATAGAACTACCAATGGACCCAGCTATTCCTCTACTAGGCGTCTATCCACAAGATGTCATATCCCGATGCAGAAACATCTGTACAACTATATTTATAGCAGCTCAATTCATAATAGCCAAGAATTGGAATCAACCCAAATGTCAATCCATGGAGGAATGGACAGAGAAACTATGGTATATTTACACGATGGAATTTTACTCAGCAGAAAGGAAAAATGACATATCGAAATTTAGGAAAAAATGGTCTGACTTCAAGCAGATCTTACTAAGCGAACACCCAAAAGAACAGAGAATCGAATGCCACATATTTTCCCTCATATGCAGTCCTTAACCAGGATAACCGTAAACTCTATGCAGACTAGTAGAAAGAAGTGAGAGGTTATGAATGAGGGGTAAGGGATGGGGGAGGGGAATGGCTTAAGCATGAGGCTAAACCAAATTAGGTTCAAAAACATAAAATCCTCATGAGCATACTGTAACCTATTGAGCAAGTAGTGGGCATCAACTGGCAAGAGGGGCCATGAGTAGTAGGGGAGAGAGTCTAAGCCTGTGAATAATTGAGCAGTCTGACAACCTGTGGTCCCAGCCACCGGTTCCTTCCCTCACTGAGCTGTTGACCAAAGTGACCCATGAGGTTCCAAAAACAAGACAGAATTCTGTCAAAGCTCTTGAATGGCCTCCCAGGCCTGAAGCAAAACCCTGTTGCTGAAGAAACCACAGAATGCCATCGATCAGCATCGAGAGACCCTTTGAGGTCCGGAATTGTAACCAGCCCCCAGATGGCAGTTAGTGCAGTGCTGGAAGGCACTACACGAGCTGCCAGGGGAAGCTGATCAACGACAGCTGGAGTAAACAGAGACCACTGGCATGAAACACAGTCTGTGGCCATGAGTAGGCTGGCCATACCTCCTACTGGGAGAGAACAGCGAACCAAGAAAGGAGCACTTGTGCAATGGAGGAGCCTAGGCCTGGGGGAGACAATCAACAGC